>VZRI01009981.1:642-37014 GCA_013397515.1 Upupa epops
CCCACCTCCCCCCACTGGGTGAAGCGTCTCACAATGGGACGATATGAGCCTTAATGGCCCATCAGCAGAAGATGCTTAAGAAGTATCGCCCCATCTGGTTTTAACAATTGGGTCGGGCATTCACTCCCCCATCCCCCTGGAGTTACAAAAAACAAAACCATACAGCTTCTCAACTGCTTTCAACAGATGAAAATAGAATCAATCTTCTTGATTCCATAACCCAAGACAATGGCCAAATGTTTGACATCAGAAAATAAAAGCTTGTTCAAATCCAGCCCAAACAATAGTCCTGATCACTGAATAAATGTTTCTTCTGAACCAACTGGGCCATGGAGTACTCAGACTCAGTGTCAGGCTAGCTCACCCCCAGCTATTTTTATTAGCAGACCTAATCAGTGATTATCAGGGCTGGATGCAGCCTCTTTGCCCTGTTTTCTGCGGCATGACATTCCCAGCTCCAATGCACTAACAACTGCAGTGTTGGTGGGAGACGAATTCATGCCCCTTAGACCCTGGGTTAACTATGATCAAAGACAAAACTCTGTCCTCCACTGTCCTATGTCACTGCACTTTTCCCAAACCTTCTAGTTATGCCAGAATTTAAAGAAAAAAAAATAAAAGGAAAGAAGCCAAATGTAGTTTTAGACTCTGTGTCTGCTGCTGCAGAAGGCAGCAAGGTCCCTGGTGGAGAAAACCAGAAACAACCCTGGTCTGGTCTTGGAGACATGGAAGGGAGAAGCTGTGCTTAGCTGGGGGTAGAAAAGCAGAGCCTTCCTATCACAAATTTTGAAAAAAAAAAAAACAATGATGAAAGAGGCCCTGGAGCTTTACTTTCTAAGTATAGCCATAGTTTGGGGTGATTTGAGGGCCGGGAAACTCTCTGGGGATGAGCGTAGTAGTCCAGTAACAGCCTAAGCTCAGAGTAAAGCCCAGCTCTCACACTGGCTCAGTGTGGCAGTGTGGATGTAGCACACTGCTGCTCCCTGGTCTGGGATCCTTGCGCAGTGGGATTCATAGAATCACAGACTGGTTGGGGTTGAAAGGAACCTCAGAGATCATCCAGTGCCAACCCGCTGCCATGGGCAGCAACACCTCTCACCAGAGCAGGTTGCCCAGAGCCCCATCCAACCTGGCCTTGAACACTTCCAAAGATGAAGCAGCGACAACCTCCCTGGGCAACCTGTTTCAGGGCCTCAGCATCCTCATAGGGAGGGATTTCTTCCTAATCCCTGATCCAAATCTCCCTTCTTTCAGTTTGAAGCCTGAGTAGAGATGGGGAGGACAGGCTTCAGCTTCGCACCACCAAGCAACAGCCTATCTGGCTGCACAGTACCTGTCCCTGCCCCCACTGCACTGCAGCACCAGCCTGGCACAGGCTGTCCCTAGCAGGAGGTACCACGCTACTTAATTATATTGCTGGCCTTTTCATATTGTTGCCCAGCAAATGTTCCCATGAATTATAGGTCTAATTATCTACCCATATTCAGATTACTCTAGGATGCAATTTTCTTCTACTCTGTGGAATTTACTTTTCTTCTGAGGATCTGATGATTGAAAGACACTCAATTTGCTATTACTCTGCTAGCTGGAACCTAGAACTGCCCTCCTGACAAGGCTGCTCTGTCCAGGTCTCACTGGTATTACAGGCATGTCTCACTACATGGCCACGATGGATATTTATTAGGTTTGTAAATAGAGAGTCTAGTCTGGACTGAGGGCTTGAAACATGAAGTATTGAACAAACCTGTGTGAAACCTTGGCTCCAGAAGGCTACTATCATTTCCTAAACAGAAGCTATGCTGGTACCAGGTAGATCGGAGCATGCCAGACTCAGTGCCATGAATGCACTCCTTAACATGCAGGTGCACCAGTAACAACAACAATACTAGTATTACTATAGAGGAACTAAATGGCACCAACACAAGGGGTTACTGTCCCTGTCCATCCCTTGGGTGGAATCATTTCAAAATGTGTTTTTACATCCCTGCAAGGCAACTCACTCTGCCCAGGAGAGGAAGACTCTGGATGATACCAAGTTTCTGAGCCAGGAGAGCTGGCAGGACACTGGGATTCCACAGCAGCAGAGTATTTTGTACATATGTACATCTCTTTTTTTCTTAAATGATACAGGAGAGGAACAGAAGAGAGTCGGTCCCTCTGAATAAACCACAGTAAATCAAACCCATCCATGTAACAAAGGAAACAACAGTGTGGTACACACAGGGAAAAGATTCCTTAACTTCTCCCCAGAGAACTGGTATGAAGGCTTCTGGAGCAATTTGGCTCTGCTGCCTCCTCTTTGAGGACTGGTCACCTACAGTAGAGAAGGTTTGTTTGGCTGAGCTGTGACTGCTGTTGACTCCATGACTGCCCTCTCCAGGGTGATGTGTTCACATACACCATCGCTCTTCTCATGAAAAGAGGCAGATGTTGTACCTACCAGAAATGGGTTTTACTCCCAGGGTGACCAGCACCAGCAGGGCCTACTCAGCAGCAGTGGAGTTGCAGGACTTGGCTCTTATAGTGAAGAGCCAGCTCTCAGGGCTGGGATTTCCATAACAGCTCCAAGAACAGATCTGATGGCAATTGATTTCTCAATGGTTCAGTGATTACTCAGTTTTTGCTCTATCCACATCTCAGTGTTTCATTATTTGGCAAAATAACAGCCTAACTTTGTCTTGACATTGGTTCCACACAGCAGCAGAGGAGCTGGAGTTTGAAGGGGTTCTGTTATACTGAAGATGGTTGAAAAAGTTGCCACTGCTAAAGGAGAGCTTAGGTGATGCGATACAGCTTCACCTCAAGCTCATCCTGCACTATGTCCAGCCCTGTGCTGGGCACAGAAATCAAACCATGTCCAGCAGTCTTGATCATTAACCATTACTGATGATAAAAGGGCTCAAGCAGAGTTGAAATGCAGTACCCACACTCTGCACAGCCCAGGACAGAGCAGCTCCCTTCAACACAGTGCTCCTGCCTGTCATGAGGCTGCACAAGGCAGCAGCAGTCACGCACATCGGGGCTGATCCTGCAGAGAAAGAGGCCAAAGAGCAAGGAGAGCAGCAGGTAGAACATTATGGGAAGGATGACTCAGAAAGCTCAGCTGGAGGAAGAAGAGGGCTGCATTTAGCCTTTCCCTCTTGGTGGGCGGAAGGGAACTATTTGAGATGGTTGTGGCAGAAGGAGTGAGAAGCTGATAGGGAGGTAAGGAAAAGAAGAGAGCTGGGCTTTGCTGTATCATGTGCATTGCAAGGCTCTGTGGGGCTCCTTTCTCTAGCCTCAAGTACATTCCTGCGTCTGTGCCAGCAACCAGCAGCCGCAGCTCTAGGCAGCCTGGGAAGGGTCACTCAGGGCTGTGCACACATTCAGGACAATCAACAGCATCTTGGACACCATGAGGATGTAACAAAATAGGTGTCATCTACCTGGACTTGTGCAGGGCATCTGACACTGTCCTGGACAACATTCTTGTCTAACACAGAGAGACATGGGTCTGACAGATGGACCACTTAGGGGTTGCCCTAATTTTGGCCCGCTGCCAAGAACAGGAAGGAGCTGGTGCAGTTTCTCTGTATCTGAGCCCTCAGTGAAAGAGGGGAGAACTGCAGGTTCACCCCCACAGAGGGGGGTTTGCAGGTAAGGAGACTAGTTTGTCTCTTTGGCCTCTCTGTGTTTGAGCTCCCATGCAAAAGAGGGCCGTGGCTACCCCTGCAGCAGAGGTGCAGCCAAGTTTAAGTTTCTTTTGAGTTCCACCCTTCAGTGGCAGGGGCTTGAGAGCCATTGCACCAACCTCCTCCACCTTTGGGGGTGGAGCCCTCTCTCTCTCCAAGAAGAGCTCCCGGTTTCTGAAGGCGTGTTGCAGCCAAAGCAGGAGGAAAAGCAAAGATGGCGCAGACGACGAGAAGAAGTTAGGGAAAGCCTTCCCCTTTATGGACTCTGTCCACCAATCTCCTCTAGAGTCTACACACTGACGCAGGAGGTCTGCTAGGAAAGCTGCCTCCAGCTTCACAATAAAATGCTTCTTCATCATAAAAGCACCATAGCTAATACTTGAAAATTGGGTAAATTTCAAACCAGAACAGTAAGGAAGTGACTGGATGGTTGCATTCAAAGAGTAGGGTCTTACAGCTGGTTGAGGGTAATCCCAAGCACAAATCCATGTTGGATGGTGAATAGAAGGAGAGCAGCCCTGAGGAGAAGAACATGGGGATGTTAGTGAATGAGAAGCTCAAAATGAGCTCAACATGAGTATGCGGGCAGCCCAGAAGGCCAACTGTGTCCTGAGCTGGATCAGTAGTGTCCCCAGCAGGGCAAAGGAGGGGATTCTCCCCCTTTACTTAGCTCTTGTGAGATACCACCTGGAGTCCTGTGTCCATTTCTGAAGTCCTCAGTACAAAAGGAACATGGAACTGTGGAGTAGGTTCCAAGGAGACCACAATGATGTTCAGAGGGCTGGAGGCCCTCTGCTATGGGGACAGGCTGAGGGAACTGTGGTTGTTCGACCTGGAGAAGAGAAGGCTCCGGGGGACCTTAGAGCTGCCTTTCAGTACCTGAAGAAGCCTCAGAAAAGCTGGAGAGGAACCTTTTATGGACTTTAGTGATAGGACAAGGGGGATTTGTTCAAGCTAAAAAAGGGCAGGTTGACATAAAATCTTAGGAAGAAATCCCTCCCTGGGAGGATACTGAGGCCCTGGAACAGGTTGCCCAGGGAGGTTATGGCTGCTCCATCCTTGGAAGTGTTCAAGGCCAGGTTGGATGGGGCTCTGGGCAACCTGGTTTGGTGAGAGGTGTCACTGCCCATGGCAAGGAGGTTGGCACTGGATGATCTCTGAGGTCCCCTCCAACCTAACCCAGTCTGGGATGCTGTGGCTCACTAAATACATACAGAAACAAGAAAAGCATTAACGATGGTGAAGGTTCATTTGACAGACTTAGATCAGCATAAAAAGATCTCAATCAGGAGCAACCTTGAGTGTCTCTAGTGCAACCTCCTGCTCAGAGCGGGACCAATGTTAAAGCAGCTCAAGGATTGCCCAGATAGTTTTTTGTTTTGAAACTCTCCCAGCACAGAGAAGTCACAGCGTTGCTAGATGGGGAGGCACGCTGCTAGTGACAGGACCCTCAGCGAGTCTCTTCTGACTTCAGCAATTTTGAGAGTGTAAGACACGTAAATGTTTAAATACCCTGTGCTCTGGGTGCCATATATGGTGTTTTGGAGTCAGCAGATCCTCATGGTCTACACTTGAGAGCCCTCAGGCAGCCTGCCAAACCCAACCAAGCTGAGCCCAGCTGAGCCACTTCCATTGCTGCTGCAAACCTCAATGCTGAGACGATGCAATGCTTGGCAGAGAGCTAACACAGCACTGGGTGGGCAAATCAGGTGCCGTGGTTAACAGGCAGTGGGTCCAGCATGACGTTCAGATTGGAAAATGGAGAGGACACAGAGGACTCAGTTAATCTAGAATTCTAGGCTTAAAAACACCCCCGTCAGTGGGGGACAGGGGAAGATGTTTTTCAAAGGAGCTGTGTTTCTTTCTTTGAGAAAATTACAAGTTGCAGCTCAAGGTCCCCATGTAGCCATTATTCCCTTAGCTGCTGGCTCCGTGTTTGACTTAATGCCGTGTGACACCCTAATTACGAATTTAGTGCTATACAATCCAAATAAAGTCCCCATTGAGCAGATGGAGAGCTGCAAACCCTTCTCCCAAACAAGAGGTCGTCCATGAACAGATGATTTAGAGAGATTCTTCAGGAGTTGGCCCCAGCCTGACACTAATCAATGTTTTCATCATTGATAGAGAAATGAGCACAAAACACAGCTGATCTGTTATACAGCTGTGGGGAGCAGCAGGACTGGCAGTGAATAATGATGAGACTGAAGTTACACAGAGCAAGCAGGATCCCTTCTGAGCAGAAGCCCCTTAAATAGAGCAGCTTTCAAATGGGAGTGAAGGAAGTGCTCACGCAGAAGAGGTGGAATGCAAAATATCTAGAGGTTATGTGGGGAAGGTAAGGCAGCTGCTTTGCAGCCTTCCAGCCCTACATGCAGTCATTGGAGCAGAGGTATTGAGAAAAGCATGATGGTCCTGGCTGTGCTGGTCTGCAGCACAAGGAGCAGTGGCCAGAGATGGGATAGCTGAAGTCCCAAGAGATGGACAAAGCTGAAAAGAGGAACTAGACCCATGGGGTACAGGCAATGGGGTTGGGCTCTGCAGCCCACAGCCTAGCACCAGCTCTACCTTACAGCAGCCCAGGAACACAGACACACGCATCCCAGCAGCATGCCCCAGGTCACTTGTCCCCACCCCTCGGCATCCTCCAACAAGGTGACACTAAACGAAAGGAACTCTCTTTCTCAAGGGAATAACAACTCAGTTTGCTGAGTTCTTGCATCAGCTTTGGGTTACAGTCTCCTCGCATTATTTTCTGCCACAAATTGCTAACACAGTTAAAACAAAGGGAAGCTGAGGTGGTTCTGAGGAGGAGGCAGGTGAGCAGGCTAAAGATAACACATCCAAGGCTTATGGGAGGATCTCTGCAGGGAGCAGGGACCCAGCTTCAAGTTGCCTTGCAATGACTCATTTATGCTGGATCGGCAGTGCAAGAGGGGCTTTTCCATCACCTGCTCCCAAATCATCTCTGGCCCCAGCAGCTCAAGGCCCCAGCAACACTCCTGAACATGGCCAGGACTGGGGCATCTCACTGCTAAAGTCTGACCTGATACCGCTTTTCACAACTGCTGAGGAACTGCTCAGCGCTGCTGGTATTTTTAGCTCTGCCTGCCACATCACTTGAGTTCATGGTATGACCTAGTTTGGCAAAGCAAAGCTCTCACTCTGCTGGGTCCCTGCTCTGCCATGTGCTGGGCAGAACACAGGCGGCCCCAGGAATGGCTCCTCTGGTGCTCCGTGGCCCTGGCATGTGGTGCTTTGCCTTCCTGTAAATGAGAACAGTCAACCTGGGGCAGATTTGGTGGAGTGAAGAGAATGGTCCTGTGGGAACCAGAGCTGCAGCAGGGACATGTGCCGAGCCCCCACATAGGCACTGTTCAGCAGGGATGTGACAGCCTTTATGTTGGAGCTCCATGCTTTCACTTGGTTGTTGCCTTGTGCCAAACCAGCAACTCTCAGAGCAGCACAGATGCAGAGTGACTTTTGATCCCCACAGGAGTTGTCTTCAGTAACTTGGCTTCTCAGCCAGCCAAATCCTATACCCAGGCAGGCTGGTCCCCTACAGACCCCCCCATCCAGCTCAATGCCAGCAGTGGGGAACAGAGGTGCTGTGATGCTCTGGTGTCCATCCTGTCCCCTGCTCCAGAGGGGACCGGACTCAGCTCCAGCATCACTTAGCAGCTGATGCATCTGTCCTGACCCTCTGCGTCTGCTCTGCCCAGAGCCTTCTGTGGCAGCTACCATGCTGAGAGCTGGATGGCAGGCTGGGCTCCCTGAGGCCATGTGAACACAGTACTCAAGGGGTGGGAACTGACCCCCAACACCACCAGTCAGGTTCTATTTTACACCATTCATCCCCTGACAGCACTTTAAAATCCCCCCCCTCACCACCCCAGTTTTATTGTGAGAGACACAAGCAGAAGTTCTCTCTTTCCACCATCCATTTAGCACTGAGGAATGACCACAGCACAGACATCATCTCCATGAAAGTGGAGTTACAACTCCTTTTTCCAAATGCTTGTAGTGTGCTGGAAGGTTCATTGCTCACAGAAGAGGAGCCTCAGAAAGAGACACATTCACTCCAGCAAACCCTGCAAGGCTCGGCTCTCCTCTCTTCTTTCAGGAACCAGAAACTCCTTCACCACCAGGATTATGGCCCATCAGGATCCTCTAAGGTGGCCATGGCTGGCTAGGTCAGGCAACCCCAGGCCAGTGCTCTTGGCTGCAGCCCAGATCCCCAAGGCCAGCACAACCTCCTCCTCGCCAGCTCTTTCCCTCTTCATTACCTCTGAAATTCCAGGTGTGCTCGGCTTTGTCCTGCCCTATCTAAAAGCTTTTCCAATCTTTCTTTCATTAAAGGCTTTCTATTTCCATCAAGGACTCTGGCAGACGGGAGGGCTCCTACAGCCTCCGGTGACTTAGGTTGAGCTGCAGAACAGAAGCTTAAGGAATGCTTTGACTTGGGCTAGATTCCCCAGCTGCAGCAGGGAGAGGAGTCACCCACCAGCCACTTCTAGATAATTTAACAGGTAATGTGGGAGAGGGAAGCAGCAATCGGCCTGGTCTGGTGGAAGAGCCCCATACCAGCAGGAGAGGGCACCAAGAAAGGACTGAGACTTATAAACTCAAGGGTGACAGAACTGGCACATCCTTCCCTGCCACATCCAACCACACAAGAGCCAGTACACCACACAGCCTGTGCAAATTCTCCCTCAAAGAGCACAAACGACTCTCCTGGCAATGGCAGTGCCTGGCTGAACGCTGCCAGCGAATGCCTCTGCCACGATGCAGCCCTTAGTCACCACAAGGAAAAAGAGCTTTGTAACTCAGTCCATAGAGAGGCGGACGCATATGCACCCAAGATGGAGTAAACCCCATTACATTAGTTGCAGTTGCAGCCACAAGCGTAGCCAGTGTCAGCAAACACCCCACCAAGACCAGTGGGGTGCAGCGCACTCTGACAAGCACCACCAAGGGCAAACGGGGCTTTTGGAGCCACCTGCAACTATCCACCATGGCCCAGGCAGCAGCAATGAGCTTGAATACAGGTTCTGCTTGGAGCTCACTAGTCCAGCCTGAGGACATGCAGGCAGGTGAAGACATCTCAAAAAAGGCGCCAGCTTCGGTCAACGTGTCCCTCTGGGCTGTGCAGCATAGCTGATGGCCTTCTTCAATGAGAAAATGGTACATTTACAATTAATTCGTTCCCATCCCCCATCACATGCTGTAAGAGCTACAACCTAGTCATGCTCAGCCCTGCAAGGGCGGCATCACCCATCGGTGCTGTTGTGCATGACCTGCCTGACATACACAGCACCAATAGCATCTGCACCACACGGGGCCCAGTTTCTGCCTGGTTCTAGGGTGTCCTGTACCATCTGGGGGGTTGATCACAGCTCTGGATCAAGGACTGAAATGTCACTCCTTGCAGATAAACCTCAGCACTTCCAGAGCTGCATCCTGGCTGCTCTGTGACAGGAAGCTCATTCCTGCCTATAACTCCCAGTGGAGTGAAGCTTAATCAAGAGCCATCCCTGCTCGTGCTGGCCACAGCAGACAGCAAGAGCACTGACAGAGGCTCTGCCAATTACCTCAGAAAATGCCATGTTGGCACCAAGCAATGCTGAGGCCCCAGGTGCATTTCCAGCTCCGGAAGCGCTGTTCCTGGATTGCATCTCCAGAAACATTCCCCACACAATTCTATAGATTTATGGCACATTCACCTCTAGCGCCAGGAAGATCGTTGTTAACATCCAGGAGGATCGTTAACAGCACTTGATGTTGGCAGCTCCTTATTCACTAGACACCAGGCAAGCGCTTCTGTTGCTTTTGCATGGTTTCCCCTCAAAACCCTGCTTGCAGTAACGGAAGGGGATCTGGCAGATCTGAGTGGCCAGCAGGGATGTCCCACTGGCAGTTCCCAGCTTTCACAACTGGCTACTCCTCATCCCTCTCTCCCAAGGCAGCTCCCAGCCGCTGGGCTCAGATACAGGTCTGGGGGTCCTGGTAGATCCTAGGACCTTTCAGCACTATTTCTCCCAAACCCTAAATTAAGGCTGTAGGGAAAAACAGGGTCATACCCTCTGTGAGCTGAAGAAGGGATGGGAACTGGGAGCAGACACAAACCTCACCAAACCCAACAGGAGAGGAATCAGCTGAGAAGAGGCTGGGAAGTCTGTGCCTTGGTGTCAGCAAAAGCTGCATCACAAAATTATATTAATCAAACAAACATCTTAACATCTGCAGTGCCTCCAGCTCTGGGAAGCCATGGTGAAATCTCACATCCCGTGGCCAAACTTACAACCTGTGACTAGACCTCATATCCCACGGCCACATTTCAGCAGGGTTCTCAGCACGGCAGGCACTGTTCTGGCCTCCCTAAGCACCTGCAGGAGGAGAGAATACTTGCTGTATTCCTCATTCTGCTTTTATTACTGTCTTTTACTCAGAGTAGCAGTAAATTAAACCCAGAGGCGCAGTAATGCCCCCACATCCTAACACCTTAAACACTGTCCTCCAGCACTTGCACAGAGAATTACACATTAGGGGAGAGGGAGTAAATAAGATTAATTTTGGAACAACATGTAGTGATAATAACATCCGCCACTGAAGAAGCATCACAGGGTCCCCCTGCAACCCCAGGTCAAAGCCCAGAGAGGTTTCACAAACACAACCTGCTCCACACAGGGTGAGAAACTCAAGACGACACAGCAGGAGCCACCACAGTCAGCTGTGCATAGGGAAGAGACACAGAGCAGGAGATCAAAGCTCCCCTCCTGCATAGGCAAAGCTTCTGGAGATGCTGGAT
This sequence comes from Upupa epops, assembly GCA_013397515.1. Lineage (NCBI taxonomy): Eukaryota > Metazoa > Chordata > Aves > Bucerotiformes > Upupidae > Upupa > Upupa epops. Next base: position 11,122 of record VZRI01009981.1, read on the forward strand.
AGGTGGTTCCAGCTGTCATGAGGGCATCAGTGGATGGTTCTTCCTCCCAAATCCCACTGGAGCTGCCTCCAAGAGCTGAGCAGCTCATAGTTTGCACTGAATCATTTGCGTTAGGTGACCCCCAGGTGCTGCCCTGTGGGGACAGGTGCTCATTGTACAGTGCCACAGCTCACTGTATGGGAAGTCTGCAGAGACCAGCTGCAGCAGCCCCTCCTGAGCACTCAAGCTACAACCTATTGCAAATCCATCACTGGGACCCTTCTGAAAGCTCATTCAGGATTTTGCCCCCAGCAGCTAGCAACTACCAGCCAGGTCTAGGGCCTCAAGAGGAATCTTCCCATTGCTCCCAGCCACAGCCCCTCATGACTGCTCCAATCCTGCTCCTTCATGTTTGGTGCTGGCTGGTGTCAGGCTTGCGGGACATGTCAAGCTCCATGTCCTCTTCACCTGACATGGAACCTTCAGGCCTCAGCAGCTGTTTATTCTCTGCCCACAGGGACAAATTTGTCTGGGCTCTAGTCAGATCTCACCTTGAGGGGGTACCACACTCTCAGGAAAAAATCACAGGGACAATAGGCTGCTTCTGGTCAAAGGCAGCAAATGCCAGGCATGTGGAGCCCAGCAGGACAGTGACCTGGACCAGGACCACCAAGATGAGCAGACCTGGATCTTCCAAACCAGCAATGAGGCCATCACTGCAGAGCCTGGTTTGTGAAGGGGTGATCCAGCATGGGGCTGGGTGCGCACGTGGCCTAAAACCTTCAAACCTGGACTGCACACACCGGTGCAGGATGGACTGAAGCACCAACAGGACCCAGCCTTGCCCAGCCAAGCGCAGCACAGCCAGCACAAAACAAGCTGGAAAAACAACTCTGCTTTTAAAGCTCTACTGTAATGGCTTTACATCCCTTTGCACAGGAGGAAGATTATTTTAATGCCCAGGGCTCAGCTACAGAGAACACAGCCAGGGAGGAGAGTTCTGATCAATTATTTAGGAGATTTTTCAGTCTCCCACCAAAGGTTTTTCTTTTGTCTTCATACATGGGAACTAAGCACCATTTCCTTGTGGATCAGGGCACAAATCCAGAGGCTTTAATCACCTCACTCAGGAGCCCAGTACTTTTCTGTTTTCTGTGACTCTTCCAACCTGGATAGCCAGAAGTGAGTCCAGCTACCAGGAAGCAGAGTTAGAATAGACAACTCAAAAATTCAGTCCCTGTTTGAAAGAGGGGAAGGGCTCTCCTGGAACAGCACAGAGCAGTAACCATGTGGGGTTCAGCCTGACAGACCCATCAGACTTCTGCAAACAGCCCACAGCACCTGTCCCACTCCACCCCGGGCTGCTCAGCAGCAGGACAACAGGATCAGTCCTGCTGTGGGAAGAAGCACAATGCAGGTATCTGACAAGGACCATCCTTAGGAGGTTTGATCCAGCCTCTACTGAAGGCACTTCTGTTTTTTAAATGCTGCAGGATTTTCTGCACAACCTTAATTACAGACCCTTGCTGTGGGGTCTCCCATCGCTTCCACTGCTTCTGGATGGGCCTAGGGACAGTTGGAGCTTCAACCAGGCTGGGTGGTGTCACCAAGGGAAGGGCTGGAGTCCTGCCAACAAAATACTGACCAGAGGCTCTGACACTGGAAAATATCATTTTGTGTGAGAGAAACAGCCTCTCCAGGTATTCAGGATGGGGGAAAATATTGTGAGGGCTGGTAGCAGAGAGCCTGTGCCCTTAGGGACTGCATGGGAGGGAAGGTTCAATGCAAAGAACAGGTCTTACTCCACACTTACAGCCACCACAGTCCTTGTTGCCACCTAACACGTTTCAGGCCTCAGAGTTGTCCTGCCCAGCCTGGTCATGCCCGAGGCTTCACTGCAGGGCCAGCAGAGCTCAGCAAAGGAAGCAGCTCTGAGAAGCCTCTGGTTGGATGACCTCAGGGCAACAGCTCCTGGAGCTGGCACTGAGCAGAGTTTACACAGAACGAGAATGTCCTTGATTATCCAGCCAGGAGGAGCAATCAGCAACAGCAGACATGAGGCAAGAGCAAGCATTGGAGGCCTTCTGGACACAGCCCAACTCACACTGCAGCCCTCACAGGGCGGATGAGCACTGGGTGTCCTTCCCAGAACTCTGAGTGACTCCCAGTGCTCAGGTCAGGAATTGACAACTGACCACATTTCTTTGCAAACCTTTTACAGGAAGAGGTAAACTGGGTCCTCAGCTGTTGAGGACTTACAGGACCCAGCACAAAGCACCACACAGACACTTCAATCCAGCAGAATAACTTCATTGCACAGGGCAAATACAGCCAAGTGAGTTGCCTGGCAAGTGTCAGCTCCATGATCCATCAGTCAGCTTTCTGCTGATGGCTCAAGGCCACAGCCTCTACCCTAGTGTACACATTAATTTCTTAGGTCTGGATTTCAAGTGTGATACATTCAGTTGTGCTGTCACAGCACTGCTCACAAGAACATGGTTCAAATTCACTGAGGAGTTAACTACAGTTATCTGATTCATACAAAAATAAAGCAACAACACTGCTGAGACCACAAACCCTTCCACTCTCTCACACTGCTGCCTGGAGCCTTTGCAGTAGGACCACATCCTGCCATTCTTCGGGCTTTGCAGTAAAACCAGCAGCTGGAGCACACAGCAGCAGAAATGAAAGCAGCATTTGACTGCACAACCCCAACATATTTCCTCTCTGCCAGTCACTGAGTGATTAATACCCCAATGCTCATGCTGGCCCCTGTTGGGCACAGGGCAGCCACCCATCACAGGAGGTCCAAAGGGACTTATGCATAATGCAGAGATCTGTGCTTAGTGCTGGTAGCCGAATGACCCACACCCTGTCTTAGAAGGACAAAAGTCAGCTTCATTTCAGCTAGGCTTTGCTTTGGAGGTTTTCAATACTTAGTAAATAAATACAGCTGCTGTCAGGAGGAGAGATGTAGCTCTCAGCCAGTGAGGTCCAACTCCTCTGAGCACTAGCCTGGCTCTCCTGTGCTGTTTGCCTGGCTCTCCACACTGGGAAGATTCCTGCGCTTTCTTATCTGCACATCTTCATCCTGCAGGAGAATAAATGAATAAATAAAGAAGCACAAACCCACTCTACAGCAGCATTCCTCTCCAAGCTGTGCAAAAACTGTCCTCTTCCTCTCCACTTCATTTTCCACCAACCACCACCCCCTGAAGATCAGCCCAGCAAACAATCTTGATGCTGCCACCCCATGCTCTCACTCCAAGCGTGAAGCCATAGACCCAGTACTGGCCCCTTCCCAAACCGCTCACAAGTTCCCTTTGAGAAACTCCTCAGCTACAAAAACCAGGCAAGTTCAACCTTTTAACCTGCCAGCCACTTTAGCCTGGATTAGAGCTGGACCCTCCTGAGCTCAGCTTCTCAGGCTGTGGGCCACAGGGTGTAAAGTCTGTCCTCAGAGAAGGTTCTAATGTCTGACAAAATCAAACAAGTGTGATGGGAAGGGACTGCTGAAGGCTTTCAGATGTTTCTGAAGTTTGTGCTCTAAGCTGAGCTAACCCAAGTTCAGATCCGATTCTTCAGGGCATCTGTTTGGTTGTCAAGTATCTACAAGGATGGACTTTCTACCACACTGCCTTACTAGAAAATATTTCCCCCTACCCTCAGTGAGGATTCATGTCAGTGCAAATCGGGTCGGTCACCTCTTATCTTTTTGCCGCTATCTTCTCCACAACCACATCCTCCCCCACTTGCCTCTCCTCCAAGATGCAGAAAGCAGCTTCCTCAGCCTCTCCTCATGCCATGGAGTCTTCAGCCCTGACCCACCTTGTGAGCAAACCCAGGGAGCTGCTTTTTAACAGTGGCCACACAGCACCACTGTGGGTAGCTGACCTGAATAGGGTGAGAGCATGGCACTCAGCATCTGCACTATGCTAAAAGCAAGGCTATTTCTCCTTCCAGTGCTTCAATCAGTATCCTTCCTGCCACCTCCTCCTCACGTCACTCACACACAATGTCATGGGCCACTGTCTCTTTGTAGGGCAGTTCGTACCGAGTCAGAGTCCTCTTCAACCTGGGTGCTTATGAAATCAATATAGTCATCCTTCTGGTTGTCCAGGATTTCTTCCTCATACTCAGTCTGGTAGTCTGACTCATCTGAAGGGAGAAAGAGAAAAGCTCTGGATTTAAGCGGCATTCAGAGAGGCACAGAAAACGGAAATGGAAAGACAGCTGCCTCCTCCGCTGGGCACTGACACAGGGCAGGGGGCTGCTGGACAACTCTCTGCAGCTCAGTGACTTGGCACTACTCAAACTCAGATATCAGCTCTCCAGCCAGACCCCAAAGTAAACTCAGTTTAACTTCATATCCTGGAACCCTCCCCAGTTGGAAGAGCCTGGAGCAAAAGCAGCAAACTCCACCTTATTCTGTTGATGGAGACTGCCCAGCCTGATGAGACCAAGCACTTGCAATGGGGATCTGCTCCCTGGTGGATGCTCTCTTTAACAGCTGCTGTGTCCCACCTGTTGGTCCAGACAAGACCTGTGGAAAACCTTCAAAAGACTTGAGCTAGTGATTCAAACACCCCTGGATGTATCAGCACAGAGTCACTGAAAACCAGGGCTTGCAGGCATAGGATGAGCTCTCCCTGCTGTGGAGATCACAATCACAATCTCTCACAGACTCTGTCCTACAGGACACAGTGATGTCTGCGCTCCCTTCTGCATGGGACAGTCACCTGCTCTCACCAGTAATTCAGCAGATTACCAGGATTTAGGGCAGATGAAGGGCGGTGCACACCAAGATGCAGCACTCAGCAGCAGGACATGGTGCCAAGCCCCCAGTGCCCAAAAAATCAGTGATCCATCAGCACAGAGTCAATGCCTCTTCCAGCACCTGGACTTCAGGGTCTGTACAGCAGACAGCAGGAAATTCTCCTGCTGTGAGGTCTGACTCTTTCCACATAAACTCAGTGCTCAATGCATGTTCCAGGGCAGCTGCCTAGCACCGGTTCCAGCAGACCAGCACCAGCCACTGCAGAGCCCCAGCCAAACGTGAAACCAAAGCACACAGGCAGCAAAACCAAGCCGATGCCACTGGGCTACCTTCAGTAGAGCTGCTGGTGTGTGGCTTTGCAGAGTGTGAGGCAATACAACGGCAGAAGCTCGTTTGTACCTCTGGTTTTCCCAGCACTTTGCTGAGTTAATTCCAGGGGGGATGGAGCTGCTGAAGCAAAAATCTGTTGTTAAGATCACCAGTGAAGAAAGCTCCTTGTGTTTAAACTGGTTCTTGATTAAGTCCTTCTTCTGGGAACAGCTGATGATGTCTGCTCCACACTGAAGACAACAGCACAGGTTGTTCCACAGCGTTTGCTTCTAACATGTCAACCACAGAAAACTGCTGCACTGTCAGGATTACCGCTTGGTTCACTTTATTTTAAATGCTTTAGGATTTTTTTCACTGTGGATCAAGAGTCACTGTTAGCTCACACTAAACCTGCTGCTGATCATTTTTGACCAGAGAAACTGGAAAGTCATCTGACTAGCAACAGAAACAGCAAGAGTGTGAAATTCCCAGCTCCAATAAATCAACTACAACCAAACTCCTCCATGTGCCAGTTGAGGCACTTAACAGTCTTCATCCAGATAGGAAAAACAAGTCAAGGGTATCCCCCTCCACACTCTTCCCACAGCAGCTCTGGGTGCCAGAGGACTGGAGGGGAAAGGACAGCAGAACCATAGAATCATAGATTGGTTTCGGTGCTTCACAGCTCCTTCAGTCCAGCCCCTGCAGTAAGCAGGGCCATCCTCAACCAGATCAGGCTGCTCAGAGCCCCAGAGTCCATCCTGACCTGGGATGGTTCCAGGGATGGGTCTTCTCCCACCAATCTGGGCAAGCTGGGCCAGGCTCTTACCAACCTCAGCATAACATTTGCTTTCTTTTTCTCTATCCTGAATCTTCCTCTTTCCATTTCAAACTACCACCCCTCATGCTGATGCCACAGGCCCTGCTAAGAAGTCTGTCCCCCTGTCCTGGTTTGAAAGTTACCAAATTTTCAAATATTAGTCGTGTTGCTTTTATGCATTTTATTTTGAAGCTGGAGGTAGCTTTGCTAGCAGACCTCCTGTGTCAGTGTATGGACTCTATAGGTGATTGGCGGACAGTCTACTTCCTGCTTCTTCACCTTTCTTCGCTGTCTTCTTTGCCATCTTCGCCTTTCTCCTGCTTCTGCTGCTGGAAGTCTTGAGAGACAGAGAGCTCCTCCCCACAAGGGTGGGTGAGGGGGCAAGCAGTGGCTCTCAACCCCTTTCCACCAAAGGGTGGAACATAAAAGAGGCTAAGAATGGCTGCAGCTCTGCTGTGGGGGGCAGCCACAGCATGGGAGCTTGAATGCAGGGAAGCTGAAGAGACAAGCTGTTCTCCATACCTGCAAATGCCATTCTGTGGGGGTGAACCTGCCACTATCTTCTCCACAACCTGAGGGCTCAGATGCAGAAAAGCCACACCAGCTCGTTCCTGTTCTTGGCAGTGGGCTGAAGAGATGGGCAGCTCCTACACATCTCAGCTGAACCACCTTTGAAGATGCCAGACAGAGGTGAGTTGTTAACCCTCTACCTCCCTTGGTACCTAACCACAGGGGAGGAGAAAGAGAGGCTCTACACTAGGCCCTGTAAAATAGCCTTTGGAGGCTGAAGTAGCCCATTTGCCATAACAGGCATTGCCCCACATCACCAGTGCCATGTTGGCTTTGTCTCCTCTGAACTGGCAAAGATCCTGTATACTCTGCCACTGAGAGAGACTGACTGAAGCCTCTACTAAGAGAGAAGAAGAGAGATCCAGGCAGATTTGGGTATCTCCAGAGCATGAGACTCCACAACCTCTTAGGGCAGGGGACTTGCAGCACAAATAAGCATTTCCTTATTTCCAAATGATGCTTCTTGTGCTCCAGCTTATGCCCAGTGCTCCTTGTCCTGTCACTGAGCACTACTGGAAACAGTCTGGCACCATCCTCCCTATAGCCACCCATAGGCAGGGATCAGGTCTCTTCTCCAGGCTAAAGAGTCCCAGTTCTCTCAACCTTTCCTCATACAGGAGATGCTCCAGGCCCCAAATCATCTTCATTGCCCTCCACTGAACTCTCTCCAGTAGGTCCCTGTCTCTCTTGAACTGAGGAGCCCAGAACTGGGCACAGTACTCCAGATTTGCCTCAGCAGGGCACAGCAGAGCAGAGGAGGAGAATGATCTCTCTAGAAGTAAGAAGTGGCCACGCACTTCTTACTGTACCCCAGGATACCACTGGCTTTGTGGCAACAAAGGCACGCTCCCAGCTCATGCTCAACTCACTGAGTTCTCATCTGAGATCTTTCTTCTCAAAGCTACTCTCCTACAGGTCACCCCTAACCTATACTCATGCCTGTGGTTGTTCCTCCCCAGCTGCAGGACCCTACACTTGCTCCTGTCAGACTTCCTTAGGTTCCTCTCTGCACAGCTCTCCAGCCTGTCCAGGTCACACTGGATGGCAGCTCAGCCCTGTGGGGAGTCAGCCCCTGTTCCCATCTCTGTGTCATCAGCAACTGGCTGAGGGGACGCTCTCCCCTCATAGGTGTTGTTGATGAGTATGTTGAAAAAGACCAGACCCAGGACAGACCCCTGGGGAACACCACTGGGTCTCCAGCTCGACCCTGCTCCATTGATACCAACTCTCAGCTCTATCACACAACCCGCTCTGCATGGTTGTCCTAACAAGGACACTATGGGAGATGGTGCCTGCTGAAGTCACATCCCTTTGTTACACTCAGTGGCCTCCAACAGCAGAAAGCAGGTTGTCCTACCAGGGATGAATCATCACAAACTATATAAAGGCAGAGGATCTGTCCCAGTGCACTGGTTAAATCTTAGCAGGTCCCAACGCCTTAAATAACCACAAACTGCTCACTCTTGTTCACAATGGCTGGTTCAACCCCGTTTGATTAATATTTTCCTCATCCAGCATATGACTGCAATTAGCATTTTAAATTACCATGGGGAGAGCTCTACACACAGTCACAGATGGGAGGGCTGCTAACTTTAGATTCCCCTCTGTTTTGAACTGGGAGGAGTGGGGAGACTGTTCAGAGAGCTCTGTCACTGGTGGGTCTGCAACACAGATTATTTCACTCAGGTGAGGCCAGCTCTAATAGGGATCACTGCCACCAGAAAACCATACTGGACCACACCAGTACTGGGCAGATATCTCACCATGGCTAGAGTGTCCAACTCCCAGCCCCTTTCAGTGGTAGCATCAGGAGAGGGATACAGAGGGTCCTGAGGCAAGCTTGGGCTCAGCCACAGACAGAGGCTCTAGGTGAAGCTAGGGGACAGCCCACTACTGCTGGCTCTGCTCAGTAGAGACTGGAGCTGGTCCCCAGACATGAACTGTTGGAACTCAGAGCACAAGGTGTTCAAAGAAGGCAGCTAAAGCAGGCAGATGCAAGAGGAGCAAGCAGCCCTTCCCAGGGCTTCTGCAGTGCCAGCCCATCCACCCCACTCACCATCTGCCACCGGTGCTTTCACAGGCTCAATCCTGGACACAATCTCTGCCAGGTCCGTAAAAGAGGTGGTGGGACAGGTCATGTCCTGCAATACAGTGGTAAGTTTAACATGTTAACAGATTCATCTGAGAAATCCAAACATGTACAAAAATCCAAACCAGGCCAGACTGTATAAAAATGATGCCGAACAGACAGAGCTCCAGACACAGCCTCCCTGCAGCTGCCCCCTCACAAGCCATTACTCATCAGTGAGCAATTCTCAGAGCTCTCCTGAAACACGTCTGGTGGCAAAGACAGGATTCCCAAGTGCTAATGGTGTGACACCCTCTAATGGCTCCTTCTCCATCCCTGCAGCAAGGGGACTTATTAAAATTTCAGCAAACTGCAGAAAAGGCCACAGTGCCCATTGGACTTGTTTGTCCTCCCTCACTGTCTCTTTATGAGAGGGACTGGCCTGGCCAGGCACACCCTCATGGAGCTTCACCCTCCCTTGAGGCTGCACATGGCCAGTCCTGAGCCTGCAGCAATGCCACAGGATTCTGCACAACCAAGCCAGCAGAAGCCTGGGCACTGGGGTGACCAGAAAGCATCCAGGGACTGCAGCAAGCTGCGGAGCCTGAGATGCTGCAACAAGCAGGAGCCANTCTCTCCAGTAGGTCCCTGTCTCTCTTGAACTGAGGAGCCCAGAACTGGGCACAGTACTCCAGATTTGCCTCAGCAGGGCACAGCAGAGCAGAGGAGGAGAATGATCTCTCTAGAAGTAAGAAGTGGCCACGCACTTCTTACTGTACCCCAGGATACCACTGGCTTTGTGGCAACAAAGGCACGCTCCCAGCTCATGCTCAACTCACTGAGTTCTCATCTGAGATCTTTCTTCTCAAAGCTACTCTCCTACAGGTCACCCCTAACCTATACTCATGCCTGTGGTTGTTCCTCCCCAGCTGCAGGACCCTACACTTGCTCCTGTCAGACTTCCTTAGGTTCCTCTCTGCACAGCTCTCCAGCCTGTCCAGGTCACACTGGATGGCAGCTCAGCCCTGTGGGGAGTCAGCCCCTGTTCCCATCTCTGTGTCATCAGCAACTGGCTGAGGGGACGCTCTCCCCTCATAGGTGTTGTTGATGAGTATGTTGAAAAAGACCAGACCCAGGACAGACCCCTGGGGAACACCACTGGGTCTCCAGCTCGACCCTGCTCCATTGATACCAACTCTCAGCTCTATCACACAACCCGCTCTGCATGGTTGTCCTAACAAGGACACTATGGGAGATGGTGCCTGCTGAAGTCACATCCCTTTGTTACACTCAGTGGCCTCCAACAGCAGAAAGCAGGTTGTCCTACCAGGGATGAATCATCACAAACTATATAAAGGCAGAGGATCTGTCCCAGTGCACTGGTTAAATCTTAGCAGGTCCCAACGCCTTAAATAACCACAAACTGCTCACTCTTGTTCACAATGGCTGGTTCAACCCCGTTTGATTAATATTTTCCTCATCCAGCATATGACTGCAATTAGCATTTTAAATTACCATGGGGAGAGCTCTACACACAGTCACAGGTGGGAGGGCTGCTAACTTTAGATTCCCCTCTGTTTTGAACTGGGAGGAGTGGGGAGACTGTTCAGAGAGCTCTGTCACTGGTGGGTCTGCAACACAGATTATTTCACTCAGGTGAGGCCAGCTCTAATAGGGATCACTGCCACCAGAAAACCATACTGGACCACACCAGTACTGGGCAGATATCTCACCATGGCTAGAGTGTCCAACTCCCAGCCCCTTTCAGTGGTAGCATCAGGAGAGGGATACAGAGGGTCCTGAGGCAAGCTTGGGCTCAGCCACAGACAGAGGCTCTAGGTGAAGCTAGGGGACAGCCCACTACTGCTGGCTCTGCTCAGTAGAGACTGGAGCTGGTCCCCAGACATGAACTGTTGGAACTCAGAGCACAAGGTGTTCAAAGAAGGCAGCTAAAGCAGGCAGATGCAAGAGGAGCAAGCAGCCCTTCCCAGGGCTTCTGCAGTGCCAGCCCATCCACCCCACTCACCATCTGCCACCGGTGCTTTCACAGGCTCAATCCTGGACACAATCTCTGCCAGGTCCGTAAAAGAGGTGGTGGGACAGGTCATGTCCTGCAATACAGTGGTAAGTTTAACATGTTAACAGATTCATCTGAGAAATCCAAACATGTACAAAAATCCAAACCAGGCCAGACTGTATAAAAATGATGCCGAACAGACAGAGCTCCAGACACAGCCTCCCTGCAGCTGCCCCCTCACAAGCCATTACTCATCAGTGAGCAATTCTCAGAGCTCTCCTGAAACACGTCTGGTGGCAAAGACAGGATTCCCAAGTGCTAATGGTGTGACACCCTCTAATGGCTCCTTCTCCATCCCTGCAGCAAGGGGACTTATTAAAATTTCAGCAAACTGCAGAAAAGGCCACAGTGCCCATTGGACTTGTTTGTCCTCCCTCACTGTCTCTTTATGAGAGGGACTGGCCTGGCCAGGCACACCCTCATGGAGCTTCACCCTCCCTTGAGGCTGCACATGGCCAGTCCTGAGCCTGCAGCAATGCCACAGGATTCTGCACAACCAAGCCAGCAGAAGCCTGGGCACTGGGGTGACCAGAAAGCATCCAGGGACTGCAGCAAGCTGCGGAGCCTGAGATGCTGCAACAAGCAGGAGCCAGGGTTATGTGCTCCACCTGCAAGGAGAAATATTTCCCTCTGCAGTTGCTTATTCAACAAACTCTTTCTATTTTTACTCTGTCTCACCCAAGCAGTGGGTTGAGTGTTCTCTAATTTAAGAAGTTCCCCGCTCCAGTTTCTCCTCTAATAAAACCCAACTTTGGCATCGAAGGGCCACTCTGGTCTCCCCACGTGCCATGCTGGGAGCAGCTCTACTGACTCCTCAGGGCCAAGCACAAGGTCACCAAACCCCCCCCCACCTTGTTTGAAACTGGTGATTTTCATTACTGCAACTACAGCACCCCCAGGACAGGGAGACAGGGAGAAGCTAACTCGGGGCAGCTACTGGCACTGGGATGCTGGGAATGGCTGTGGCAGTTGTGTTTCAAACACCCCAACATGCTCCTGTGCTTCCAAACAGGGCATTTTCCCAACACAAGGCTTTTATGAACAATTTTTTGCTCTTCTGAGAAGAGCAGGAATCACACAGCCCCCATGGGGGCCATGGCAGAAGCCCATTAGGGCTGCAGCAGATTGCTCTCAGTTGACCTTCTGATTTACTTCAATACAGCTGAGGCAGGTGGGGATCCAGGACACAGCTGCTGGGGAGTGGTGGGCAGAGAAAAGCACACAGAGAATTAAAAAGCCCCTGTGTGAAACAAAACAGCAATAGCTTTGGGCAGGCACTTTAGTCTGGAAGCTCAGCAGCTCGGTTTGACCATTAAGAAGTGCTATGAAGGGTGAGTCAGTCCAACCTCGCATTGAGCGTCTGACCTGAATGGTCCTGGTGAAGCATTTGCAGGTTGGTGCCCAGAATAGGAAAAAAAGCACCTACAACTTTCATTTGGTGACAAATGACTAAGTGAGGGAGATGTGCAAACTGCTTGAGGCAGTTGCGGGGGCTCTGAACATGACAGCTTGCACACGAGTAGCCAAAGCAGTCACACAGAGCACTCCAGCTCCCATGTGCCAGGCTGTTCTCAGGAGCGTGAGCAGACAGGGACCAGCTTTGGAGGAAACAACAGCCCAGGGCTCTGTATGAATGGCTGAACAAAACCCTGCAGTGACCATGACCAAAGGTGCTCCAGGAAAACCCCATCATCCTGTGTGCTCCTGCAGGCGAGCTGTGAGGCCAGATGAATTTGCAGGCAACCTTGTGACTGTACAGCAGGAGTATCTGTCCTCATTGCTGCACAGATGATCCTGAGTGTAAGCCAAGCTGGGGGGCAGCTACGTCCCAAAGTCTTTGCATGAAGACAGGAACAGCCCTTGTGGGAGACCAGTGTCTTCCCACAGTCACTACCAGGCCCTGATCTGCCTTTCCATAAGGAAGGGTTTCCTAACATCCAACCTAACCCCCCCCTGGCCCTGCCCTCTCATCCTGGTGCTGGTTGCTTGGGAGAATAGCCTGACCCCCGCCTGACTACAACCTCCCTTCAGGGAGTTGGAGAGAGGAAGAAGGTTCCCCCTTGAGTCTCCTATACTCCAGACTAAACTGCCCCAGCTCCCTCAGCCTCTTCCACATCAGCCTTTCTCTCCAGTCCCTTCCCCAGCCTCGTTGCTCCTCTGAACCTGCTCCAGCACTGCAATCTCTTTCTTGAAGTGAGGGGCTGTTGGACTCAAAGAGTTTAAAGGTCCTTTCTAGCCCAAACAATTCTGTGATTCCATGAAACCTCCTTGAAAACCTTTCTGCTGACAGGGAGGGAAGCATTCTCTTGGCACAATCTTTGTTAAATACATCAGAGGGGAAAGACAGTTGCTGTTGTAGTCTGCTTGATTATATTTAGCTTTGACTATGAATAACATTTTTGAAGACCAAGCTACCCTGAGGACTCAGTTAAGGGTCTGTGATGGTCTGGGTGAAGGTTGTTAAGGTGCCGTTTAGCTAAGGTCCCTCTTGTTAATGTCTCCAGTATTTGCATTTTTGAGACAATATAAACAGGGACTGAGCAATGAAAATGAAGGGAAAGTCAGTAAACCATTAAATATCTGAAGTTTTAAAGTAAAAATGTGATGCTCACGACAGGGAAACAAGATGATAAAGTGCACTGGGCTCTCTCAGATGTAGAACACTACAGAAATAGCTGAAGAGCTGTAACAAAGAGCAGCTAAACCTTTGCTGAGGAAAGGCAAGTTAAAAATATCAGCTGTTATCTCTGAAAGATAGCAGAGCTAAAGGACCTAACTGACTCTAATGGATTAAGGAAAAAAAAAGCCAAACAGCCCAGAGGGAGCCAGCAATACTTGCTATTTTGGAGAAATAAATCTGCTGAAAGAAGTCAGATGAAAAACCACCCTGTTTTTTAATGGACTCCAGAGTTTTCAGATGAAGAGCAAAGATCTCTTACTCCCTGGGAGTAGAAGTGGAACTGAGTCCCAGTAGTAGGGTAGGGGAATGCACAGAGCTGATGGTTCCCACTCCACAATCACAGGATCATAGGCTGGTTGGAAGGGACCTCAGAGCTCCCCCACCCCAATGCCCTGCCATGGGCAGCGACACCTCTCACCAGACCAGGCTGCCCAGAGCTCCATCCAACCTGACCCTGAGCACTTCTAGGGATGGAGCAGCCACAACCTCCCTGGGCAACCCTGCCCAGGGCCTCAGCACCCTCACAGGGAGGAATTTCTGTCTTGGATCTCATATAAATCTCCCCTCCTGTAATTTACAACCGTTACCCCTCATCCTATCACCACAGTCCCTGATGAAGAGCTGCTTCTCAGCTTTCCTGTAGCTTCATAATCCTAGCAGCTTGTTGAGTCACTCTCCTGAATCCATTATTTTCATACTCTGTGTCTCAGCCACCAGCACTTTCCACCTTGTTCTCAAGCGCCTGCACAGCAATGCACTGACAGGCTGCACCGACAGGGACTCTGAGCCATGTCTGATCTCCAGGGCTGCCGAAGGGCCATGAAAACCAGGTAAGACTGTGATAACTACTCGACATGCTGCTCACTGCACAGCTGTAATATCAGCATTTAAATGAAACATCAGCTTAAATGACTGGATCCTACAGAAAGGGCCCTTTTAAAGGAAGTGACTGCGCTTGTTACCAGCTGGTGATAAAAGTCACGAGGATGAAACAGGTCACATAACCGCTGCTGAGACACAGCATTCTCTCTCTCTCAGCTTCTTGACTTAATATTAAGACACAAACTCAAGCACACATCAACTTGAATGCAAGAGTCAGAGGCAGAATGGGGACCCCTCTGCTGCAGCTCTGACTGACGTATCCACTGGTCCAGGGCATCTTCCCAATAAGAACAAGCTGATGAATTAGTCTGGGGGTTCCTCAGGTCATCAGCTGGTCTCCCATAAAGCTCAGTCCCTCAGCTCCTCCCAGAGCCACTCACCCTTCCAGGTAGCTTAGGTGGGATTCAGCTAATGATGGGAACTCATCAGCACAAGTCCTTTTGACTCTCTTCCCCCGGCTGGAGCGGAGGGTGCCATTCATCTTATCCCTTCCATTCACCAAGTGACTTGTGCCTGCACAGCTCATGTCTGCAGTGACAGATAAGGGTCTTGGGCAACTAGCTCAGACATGGGTATCACCCACCCCTTGGTGCTGGGCTACTGTTCATCCCTGCAAGTACTGCCCTGCCTCCCTCTTGCTCACACCAACTTCCTCCAAGCTAAGGAGCTCCAGTACTGCCACTCTCTCACTGCTCTCTCCTTTTCCTAGTCAGGAACACTACAATCACTTCACGTATTACTGCCCACGTCCCTGTCTCTAAAATACAATGAGGATAAACTACTGGGTAAAACATGAAGCCTTCGCTGCACTTGGGCTTTAGAGGAATTCAAAACCCAGTCAGAATAATAAGGCAATACTTTGCAATATGGCACTCAAGTAATTTAAAAAATGGTTAATAGTTTTTAAAAACAGCTGAGATTTCCCTGCCAAGAGGTTCAGGCAGTCCACAGGGTTATGAACCAACTCTAAACTAACTTCAAGCCTTAAACTGTGGAACCAAGGGAGTTTTATCCTATTTCTGAGCAGGCAACAGGGCTGTCACCTTGCAGCAACACGCAGCCCCATAGGTCTACCACCAGCACCCCACCAGTGCCCTAAGGCTCAGTGATGGCTCTGTGAAACACCTTTTCTAAGACAGTGAGGTGGGGGACCAACAAAGGAAAAAACCCTTGATGGTTGTGAAGGGATTTTAACTCAAAAGTTAAAATGAAACCTCCAGCAAGGGTTCAATTCAGGTTCCCTGGAAGCACCCAGGAACCATTTCAGTCACATCCCAAAAGGCAGCAATGGCCAGAAAGCCTAGTGCCAGTGATCCTGATCCATATTCTCTGTGCTGAGCACTGGGTAGCTGCTGGAGACAGTCACTGCCCTGGAAGAGCAGCTTCTAGCAGCTATAACAATATCCAGGTGGCACCTACAGCTTGTGGCACAAGAACATATGAGAAGTAACTCTTCCAAGGTTTTCTGTGTGCACCCAGCACCACTAAGGGTGGTAGCTGGACCTCTGCAAGGGCATGCAGCCGATGCTGGGGTGGCCAGGTAGACATGGGCTCTGGCAAAGCACACTTTGGCTACTCTTGTACCTGATGACTAGAGAAATGCAGGATCTCAGTCATCCAGGCTATGGTTCAAGGGAAGACATCTCTTGAAGATTGATCATACCTCTTCTTGCCTAAAACACAGGTTGAGCTGATAACTGCAGCCTCCCAGTAAGGACTGCAGGCAATTGATCCTCCTACATAGAATCACAGACTGGTCTGGGTTGAAGGGACCTTCAAAGCTCATTTGGTCCTACCCCCTGCAGTGATTAAAGACATCCCCAACCAGAGAGGGCTGCTGGAGGCCCTGGCCAACGTGACCTGGGATGGTTTGAGGGGTGGGGCTTCTCCCACCTCTCTGGTCACCCTGGGACAGCATCTCACCACTCTTACACTCCTGAGCAGTGTCAGGGCAGGACACAACCAGGGGGGTCTCACAGAATACTGCATTTACACTGAATACTTACATCAGTTTTGGTTTTGCAGATCTCTTGCCTGTCTTTCAGCATCTTGTCGAGGACTCCACTCCTGCACCAGACATTAAATACTGTTTTCCCGTGCTGATATCCCACTTCCTGGAAAAAAAAAAAAAAAAGAAGAATCCAGGGAAAAACATCATTAATAACTAAAACTCATCATGTCACATATTTTGAAAATCAATAGGAAACCCAGAGGTCTATCCCAAAGCCAGGAGGTACCTTTTCTATCTTCCAACCTGTGATAGTTCGGCCCTGACAGGGGCCAGGTGCCAGGTGCCCACCAAAGCTGCTCTATCACTGCCCATTCTTGGATGGACAGGGGAGAGAAAAATATAATGAGAGGCTGGTGGGTAAAGATAACAGTTTAACAGAGCTGGAAAAGCAAAAGCTGAGAGCAGAAGCAAAGGGAAATAATGAAGATTATTTCCTACTTCCTGTAGAATCACAGAATGTCGGGGGTTGGAGGGGACCTGTAGAGTTAATCTAGTTCAACCCCCCTGCCAGAGCAGTATCACCCAGGATAGGTCCCACAGGTCTGCATCCAAGGTGGGTTTGAAAGTCTCCAGAGCAGAATACTCCACACCTGGGAGTAGAGTCTCTGGACCAGGGCTCTGTCGCTTTCACATTAAAGAAGTTTCTCTTTACACTGAGGTGGAACTTCCCATGCTCTAGCTTATTCCCATTATTCCTTGTCCTATTACTGGGCACCATCAAAAAGAGACTGGCCCCTTCCTCTAGACACCCACCCTTCAAATATTTATAGACACTACTGAGATCCCTCTTAGCCTTCTCTTCTCCATACTTAACAGCCCAATTCTCTCAGCCCTTCTTTAGAGGACTGATGCTCAAGTCCCTTAAGGTAAATCCCCATCAGTATAAGATGTTTAGCCTTTGTCCTAGGTAGCAAGGCCCAGCAGGTGCAGCGGTTGAATTGGAAGACAAAACACCATCAGTGAATGCCTCCCCCTTTCTTCTTTTCCCTCTTTTGTATCTGTGCTGCTGCCCTATAGTCTGCAATAGCCCTTTGGTCAGTCTGGGTTAGCTGGCCTGGCTCATCTCTCAGCTGCCTCAGCTCAGGGGAATGTTAGGAAAGAATCCACCTCCCAGCCCTGGTGCTGTGAGAGCCCTGCCCAGCAGTACCCAAAACACCAGGCTGTTACCAATCCCCCTGCACAGAGGAGGACTGCACCTCCCACGTACAGACCAGGAGAGAGGTGAAGGGGAGGATCAGCTCCATCCCAGCTAAACCAAACACCTAGCCTCAGTCACAGCAGCTGTTTAGCCTAAGAATCGGAGAAACAATTAAGCAAACAAGGTGCCATTTGAAGTCCAAAGGCCAACTTGACCTGTGATCCCGCAGTGCCCTGTGACCCCACAGGACACAGTGAATGGTGTCACCCAACACAAGTATTTTGACAGCAGTGGCTTCAACAGAACAATCCCATAGGAAGAGAAACTTTGAAGTACTGGCTCTTCCTTTGGAGAAAGATCTCAACTAAGAGTGTCTGACTTGACCAGACTGAATCTAGCAAAGAAAAGCTACTGAGAGGCACCCCGTGCCAAACCCTCTTGCAATGGGATAAGCCAGACAGCACTGGACATGGAAATGTCAGTCTGCTGGAACAGAAATGATGGCACCCAGACAGCTCCGAACCCACAGGCTCCATGTTACCCTAATTTAAAAGTATTTGTGTAATTTGCGCTTGGAAGAATAACAGGTTATACTAGATTTAGCAGGGATGTAACTTAAAAATCAAATGATCGCTCCAAGTCCCACTAAATTGCTTCTGTCCTAACAAGAATGTGGAAAAGGTGTTGAAAATTCAAATGGAAAGGACACAGCAACGGCTGTTGGAAGCTCTGGATCCTATTTCCAGCTTCTGGAAATAGGAATGGAACAATGGAAACACTCCCTGAACCTCTCTCTTATATGGAACTCCAAGTGCTGGACACAGCCCTGCCTGAGCTGGGACAGTCTATCCTCTGGTTTTTGGACTGGAGTTCAAAGCACAGGAGGCACTCAGGCTGGAATTCACCCCTCATAATGACTGTAGCTCCTTAGCCCTGGGTGGATGTGCTTGCTCAGCAAGAAAATGGTCCTGCTGGATCTACACGTGGATGGATCAGACAGATCCAAACCAGCTGTGAGACCCTGAGCTTTGTGATGTGCAGCCGACACCACTTCAGGCCGGCAAACAAGAGAGGTTCTGAGCAGAAGAGTGCAGTTTTGTGCCTCCACGGCTCCCATTTCTATTTCCAGTATACCTCACGTTCGCAGTGCAAACTCAAAACCCCACAATGCCAGAGTCGTCCTTTTTTTTAAGGTCAGAGCAGCTTAAAGCTTCTCTGTACACAGCAGTTATTTAGCTATGCTGCAGGGACTGAAAATGCAGGAGGGCTGTTTCATGCCCAGAACCTGCTCACAGAATGCTGCTTCTCTGACAAACTGCACTTTTCTCAAGTTTTAAAATCAAATCAGACAGACAGAGCTGTAATCTGGCAGTTCACTATCCGTTACTGGGACATCAAAGTTCTCAGAATGGCCAGGACACTCCATCTAGCGAAGAGCTGCTATTTCTCAGTGACATCTTACCCGTGTGGTTGGCAGACACCACTGTTTGCCCAGGAGCTGTGAGACACCAGTATCCCTGAGAAAACATCTGCGTTGGGGAAATCCGGTGGTGGTCTGGAATAGCTGCTGTTGGGTCCTAAGGACTCTCCAGTGGGCATCCGCAGGCCTTAACTGTAGCCTAATAAGTAGTGTAGGTGCTCACTACCTTTATAAAGAGAAGTTCCATGGTGTAGTGAAAAGGAGGAAGACAGTCCTGTCTGCTGGTTGTAGAAGAACACGTGCTGCAGTGGGGAATGGGTTTTGAGTGCATGGAGCGAGGATCTTACCCCTAATGGAACCACTGGCATTGAATGGAGGACACACAGAGTGAACTATGGACACTTCCACAAGGAAAAACACTGTTAGAGGTCTCTTCCCCCTCCCTGTGGGGGAAGGCAAAGGAGCCTGTCCCAGTCCTGCAAGAACATGTAGTTCAGCTCTGTATGGGGTTTTTTTTGGTGTTGTTTTTATGCAGAGGGAATTAACTGTCAGTTTTGCTGTCTCTTCTGAATTCAGCCAGTCTTTGGTTTTGCCTGCAGCCGTTTAAGTAGTTTTGAACCCTCCTTGGTTTTTTGTTTTGTCCCATCAGCACATTAATGAAACTAATTAGTTCATTCCGGTCCTAGACTGGTAAATGTGACAGACAATGATGATGCTCAGTTACGGCACTAAGGTAACTCAGCTGCACATCTGAACTGGTTCTTCTTGTGCTGCTTTTTGATCAATAAAACTAACTCCTGCAGATCACAGAATGAACCGCAGACTGGTCTGGGTTGGAAAGGACCTTAAAAGTCATCCACTGCCAATACCCCGCCATAGGCAGCAACAACTCTGCCCAGAGCCCCATCCAACCTGGTCTTGGACACTTCCAAGGATGAAGCAGCCACAACTTCCCTGGGCAACCTGTTCCACTGTCTCACCACCTCACTGTGAAGAATTTCCTCCTAGCTTAAAGCCATTTCCCCTCATCCTATCTCTACGAACTCCTGTAAAAAGCCCTTCCCCAGTTTTTTTAGAGGCCCCCTTCAGGTATAAGGTCTCCCTGGAGCTTTCTCTTCTCTAGGCTGTACAGCCCCAACTCTCTGCCTGTCCCCACAGCAAAGAGTCTCAAGCCCTCTGATCAGCTTTGTGACCTCCTCTAGACCTGCTCCAACAGTTGTGTAAGCTAGTACTATGCTTACCCCCAACATCCTTCCTCCAACATCAGTGCCCTTTCCAGATCCTCTATCAAGAGCAGAGGAACTGGGGATGATAGTGCTGGAACGTTAACACCGTCAGTCACTTCAGCTCACTGCCCCCCATTGCAGTGAGTCATGGCCTCCCTGACAGATTTCTGCAAATCCTTCATGTGACAAGAAGCTACATAAAGATGGGAGAGAAATAGCCCCATCTGACAGTCCCATCTGAAGCCCAAAGCACCAAGGGCTTTCCCCAAGCAGCTGAGCCAGAACTGCCATGAAACAGAGTGAGAGAACTGATCTGTTCACAGGTCATTATAGAATCAAGATCACTAACTTGATTTCTGCTGTTAATCCAATGTCGCAGCCATGATATCATTCCACAGCATTATCTAGCGTCAATCATTCACTTTGTGCCTCCTGACCTCTCTTGTTCCCCAGCAGCTCCGGCACAAACTACCACCATGAATGAGCAGATGTCTGTGAAAGAGCAACAAAAGGGCCTTGCCTTCCCCAGCACTCACTTACACAGATTTCGTCAAATTTCCCGAACTCCAGGGTCCCATATCGGTCAATGGGTGGGCGGATGTACTCGCAGTAATCGCTGCTCTTCACCATCTCCAGCTGCCGCACACAGCACACATATGCAAGCCGCGTCTGGATTTCTGCCATGTTCAGCACCTGTCAAGCAGCCCAGACACAGTGATCACAATTAATGCAGAAATTCAATTTCAGAATCTGTTCTGCATCCACAGGACAGAAAAAGCACACTGTCTCTCCATTCTCCTCCTTCCAAGAGCGCACAGGCACTGCTGAAGCTTTCACACACCGGCACCTCCATCTGCTCCACAGGCAGTGGGGACAGCTGGCCAATGAGTCTGACAGCCAACAGCAGAAAGGGAACTGCCTTCAAACACACATCTGCACCTCAAGGCTGAATTGAGTCTTTAATGCCAGGACACGGTGGTACCTTAAGAGATAGATCTGTAACGAGGGGAGAGGGGCACAAAGATCCCCTCAAGGCAGAAATCAGTCCTGTCATGCCAGGCCAGAGATTTTGAAGAATGGTTGAGACTGATGGGGACCTTTCGAGACAACCTAGTCCAACTGTTCTGGCTCAACCAGGGTCAGCTGCGATAGGCTGTAAGATCACATCCAGCTGAGTTTTGAGTCCCCAGATGGAGACTCTATTTAATCTCTTTGGTTGACCAGTGTCACCTTCCCCAGTCACAAAAGTGTTTACTGGAGTCCCATGTTTTCATGGGTGCCTGCTATCACATGGGCAGTTGTAGTATTTCACTGGGCACTACTGAGAGGAGTCAGGGTCTTCTGCTTTCCCCAGCAAACACTCACACTACACAATGGGAGCAGCATGGTTACACAGGGATCTCCACAGCTGCATCAGCTCCAAAAGACCGACCACTTCTCAGGGAGACCACACCTTCTCAAGGAAGGGAGTTACCACAGAGGAGAAGTTTGGATGACACAGCAGCACACACTGTTTGTAGTATTTTCCCCAACTTCAGAAAGTGCAAACCATTGTTTACTTTCAATTCTGACAATTCTTCGCAGTTGGGAGCGAAGGAGAAAAAACAGCAGTCACTATGGGGCCAGTTGAGCCAGGTCATTTGGGAAGTGCAGAAGAATCAGTGACGGAGCTGGCCTGACTGCAAACAACAGGAGGAAATAAATAACCATGCTCTGCAACCCCACAATATTAATCACTGCCTAGAGCTAAAACCTCCCTACGTCAATGCTGCACAGACATCTGGGAAAGAAAAACTGAGTTGGACAAAGTTTCTATTTTTGGTATAACCTGTAAATTCTTACTCTATCAAAACTTGGGCTCCTCTGCAAATAGGTTTCTTTGCTCTGAGAATTCTGCCACCCCTTCCCAGTCTCTTTCCCATTTCACTGCCTTTCCTCTGGTGTCACTGCCTTTCCTTCACTGCCCAGTTCTCTTTGTCTACAAGCAAGAGCTCCAACCCAAGAACAACAACCATCTGTCACCAACTTTGCTCCCTGAATGCACCAGGAGAAGCTTCCAGCTGTGTGCACAAACCCATCTGCCAATACAGTCCACAGTACCTTGACCTTCTCAGCCAGTGGATTCCACCTCTTCCAAAGCAGCCACCAGCCAGACAAGCAGTCGCCATAGTTGGTCAAGTCTGTCTCATCACGACTCCCCACATCAATTGCAATCACCACCTTCGCACCCATGGACTTGGCAACATCAGCTAGTGAGAGAGAAGGTTGGATCAGTCCCAGTGCTGCCAGCCCTGGTGCTGTTCACATCCACACTGCCAGCGAACACAGAATCTGACATCAGATCTGTCATGAGTGTCTCTGAACAGTCTCACATACAAATATCTGCAGCACTCTGCTGAGAGACCATTCTCCCTTCAGGGAAGCTCAGAAGCCTCTCTACCTGCTCCCTTTCACAGAGGAGATTCCAGTGTGCTGCCTGCTCTGCACCAAGCAAGCCCCTGTGGAACCTCAAGGTAAGTCCCCACTGCTGAACTGCTGGTATAGGTATTACTTGTGATGTACATCAGAAACAACCCCAGATCAGTGGGGTGGGCTGGTTCTCCAAGACCACACTGTCACCAGAACCATGTAAAGGCAGCAGCAAAACTAAGGCAGGGAGGGAGCAGGAGAGAGGGTGGTGAGATACACAGCTCCAGAGTCACACCACGCATGGTGTAACGGGCAAATGCCCATTAAAACCACATAAATTCTCCCTTGTGCAGCAGTTCTCAAGAGACTAAATGACCTAGGGGCCCTGTGTACAGAACAAGTAGCCATGGCATTAAAGAGGAGAGTAAGCAGTGCAGGGGTCAACCCTGCAGACAGGAGGTAAGGAGAGGCTGAGAGGATTTCAGTCTAAGAAAAGCTTTATGACCCAAAAGAAAGACTCATGTGTGGAAGTTAGAAAGAAATGAGGCAGCGCTTCCTACTTCAAGGTCAGTAAAGGACCAGCTGCAGCACTTGGATACAGGCGAGGATTCAGGAAGGTGCCAAGGGAGGCAAGAGGACACACATACCTCACAAAGTGAATTTATACTTCTTCGACACCCCCAGAGTCCAAGAGACTTGCAGTTTCCAGAATAGTTTTGCGGAGGAAAACGGCATCTCTGAAGAGCCAGTTTGGATGCTTAATTTAGACCCTTGCTTAAATCAGTCTGCTCTGTAGCTTGGATTTATCTCCCTGGACTCGTTCAGCTTGTTGTACCTCCCATACCCTGTGTCAACCCCATGTCTGCTCTCCAACCTCTCCAACATATGTAGGTGGAGAAGGTGCCTTGGTATGCAGTTCTTAGTTTTGCTCTCACAGACACCAGTGGAGACTGTCAGATGCAGACTTTGGGGGTCTATTTTGTTATTTTCATTTGTAGTTTTTAGGCAAGTACAGCCCTCTAGGATAAACACAGCCTGGGTTTGCACAAACACTCCTCAGATATGGGCTCTAGCTTAGATCCCTCCCCCTTTATTTGCACACAATTACAGTCACAACCTGCCATCTTACCACATCTCTCTTCCATCTTGGCCACCCTTCTGAGCCACTCACCTTCCAGTGCCATCTGACTGTCTGACAATCCCGACACAACACACATCCCAAACACATGGAGTGAATTCACACCCCCAAACACCCCATCAGTCTTTTGAACACTTCAGGATTCCAGCTCTGTCATGTGCTAGCAGATAACCCAGAGATGGACATCTGCCAGATGAACTGGGTAACACCAGTCTGAATGACAAAGGGTTAATGCTGTTGCTTTCTCAGAATTTTTTCTTATTCATAGAATTGTTCTGTTTGGAACAGACCCTTCAGATCATCAAGTCCAACCATCAACCCAAAGCCACCAACCCAACCCCGTCCTTGAGCACCAGGTCTCCACGACTCTTAAACACAACTAGGGATGGCGAATCAGCCCTCTCCCTGGGCAGCCAATCCTGGTGCTTAACCACAGTTTCTCCTTTTCTCTTTTTTTCCCAATAAATACATGAAATAAAAATCAAACCTAAAAGGACAAAGTCTCTCAGGCTGTTTGCCAGGCTGTGTTCACCAACCGGTCTGTGCGCCTACCTGGAAGATTGTTGATGTAGCCTCCATCCATCAAGAGATGCCCATCCTTGGGGTCACAGAGAGGAGGCATGTATCCTGAGAGGGACATGCTGGCACGGACATACCGCCACAGAGAGCCTACAGGAAGGTGCAGGAGGGAACAGCCTGAGCATTAATTACTGCCACAGAGGTGAGGAAGGCTTTTGCACTCATTAAAATAATCGGGAGATAGAGGTTCTCCTGAGAATTCCATGAGAAAGTTATTAAAGCTGTTTATTATTCTTTATTCCACAGTTCTGGCTAGGAAAATAAAATAAATAGAGGTGATTCAGAGACACTACCAGGCTTAGAAACCAGTTTTAAGCCCATGCCTCATATTTATTGCATTCAAGCAGCTTTCAGCATATGCCTGCCTGCAGGGAACATCTCCAGTGCTTTGTTGGGCTTATGCTGATACAGAAAGGCAAAGGCTTCTCCTGGGGACAAAGCAAAGAAGGATAAGCAGTGCTCTAAAGCCATTTTGTGCCACAGAGATACACAAACCCCAGACGTTTAGCAGGAGCTGAAAGTGAAATGAATGCGCAGCAGAAGCCCCAAGTTCTGTTGTCCCTGCTCTGTAACAGGACACCTTTCTACCTGTAACCCCAGCATGAGTGCTCAGTGGTAACCTTACACAAATACACAGCTCATTAGGGGTTGACTTCAGGGGTCAAGTCCAACAGCCCTGCTCAAGCAGGATCATAAGTGCTAAGTCAGGTCACACAGAAACGCATGCAGAGGGTCCTAAAAGTCTCCAGAGAAGGAGACTCCATCCTAGTGTTCTGTGACCCTTACAGTAAAGAAGTTTTTCTCATGTTGAGGTGGGATTTTCTGTGCTCCAGCTGACACCCATTGCCCCTTGTCCCGTCACACGGCACCAGTGAAAGAGATTGTCTCTTTCTTCTTGACACCCAGCCCTCATGGATTTATAGACAGTGATTAAGTCCCCTTATAAGTCTCCTCTCCAAGCTCAGATCTCTCATTCTCTTGTCATAAGGCAGATGCTCCAGTCCCCTAATCATCACCATAGCCCTCTGTTGGACTCTCTCAATCAAGTCTCTATCCCCCCGGAACCGGGATCCCAGAACTGAACACAATACTATAGATGTGGTCTCACTAGGGCAGAGTAGAGAGGGAGAAGAACCTCTCTTGAACTACTGGACACGTCTGCTTGATCCATCCCAGGATTCCACTGGCCTTCCTGGCCACAAGAGCAAGCAGCTTAGCCCTTCTCAGGATGTTTTTGTTAACAGGGCTGCAGGAAGTTAGAACCTTTTAAGCTGTTTGAAACAGAAAGTTTAATCAAGTAGAAATGGCTCTATTTCCTATAAAAAAAATCTGCTTTAAGGCTCTTACTTGCACCTTTCTCTTCTAACACCCTGTTACACTTTAAAAGCTGAGATTTGTGTTTTCTGCAGAAAAGATTGGAAAGAAAAGGTTCTGCCCCCACACCCCACCCCAACCCCTTGCGGAGTCTTGCCTTCTCTTCCCTCAATCCTGGTGTGTGTTAGGAGCTGCATTTGCTTTCCCACTGAAAGAAAACGTCTCACTTCTGAAAAAAATTTGTGGTGAGAGGAACTGTCCTGGTCTACTAATTCATCCGTGTTCATTCAGAGGGACTGTCAGCATCCCAAAGTTTATGAAGATCAAGAGTAACTCTCAAAATGTTCACAGACACCAAAATTTCAGGAGTCAGACAACCGCTGTGATTTCAGGGAGAAGCAGGAGTTGTCAACAATGGATGTTCTGGACATTTTATCTCACTTCAGTGTAGGAGCAGTATGATGAAACTCCATGTGTCTGTATCTATATCATGGGG
>VZRI01009981.1:37039-53447 GCA_013397515.1 Upupa epops
GGGGGGGTAGGAAGTTAAAATATTTTGACACCTTTCTTCCCCAAATGGAGTCAGTTGTTTCACTGCCTGCAGATCCGTCAGTAGGTTTGTTAAACCCTCCCTGTGTGTCTGACACTTTAGCTAAAAGTTCTTGGTTAAATAGAGTCAGGGTCTCTGACCCAGGACATTAATGATCCCCAGGTGGAAAGAATGGGGTCCAAGGTAGACCCACTACGTAACAGCAACCCAAGGTGGGACTCATGGGGTTTCAGACAAGGACCCCCAAGACACACTCCTGAATCAGCTGAGTCAGGAAGACACAGCATTTCCAAGAACCTCGTCTGAGAAGCAAATCTTTTCAATATCACAGCTGAGGCTTGCTGTGTCTGCTCACTTCTGAGTAGCTACCCACCCATATTCCAAACAGCTCTCTCCAGTAAACTGGGAATTTAGTTTTTATTTTCTTTTAAAAATATGTAATGGTTCTATTTCTAATCATCCCCTCAGCACTCCTGCTGCTCAGCACAGGACACCACGGGCAGATGAGTGGGTTAGTTTTAGTAATTTTGGTTGAGTTGGAACACCCAAGAAAAATGCTGTGTAACACCCCCTCACACACGGAACTGCAGCAGCTGAGAACTTCCTCTCCCTCCAGTGGATTCCAGAGACAACAGTAACCATTCTCCAGCTGATTTCTATCTCCACGTCAAACTTCTGCAGAGATAAGCAGCTGGATGGAGTTGCCTGACCTCAACCTGCTGCAGAACAGGAAACCCCTGAGATAGGTTAATCCTTTTTCTGCCTTTTTTCAACCTCTGGGGTCAGTGTAAATCAGTGGTTCTGTAGCTCACACCCTGAGAGCAAGAGTGGAGAGTGTGACCTGCAGCAGACAACAGCAGCAAAGGCTTCACCTACCCAGGGAAGTTATGTGGGGCTGCCTTTCCCACAGCCTGTGTCATGGCACTGGTACACCAAATAAACAAAAGCCAAAGCAAGTGTCCACAGAGCTGCCACCCTGTCCTGACAGCTTGGCTCTTTCCCCTCTCTTCAGCCAGTGAAGAACCTTACAGTCTACCACTGGAGAAATAAAGAGGACTGGACACAAACAAGCACCTAATCCAACCCCTGCTTCAGCACAGCAGTCTCTTTATTCAGAAAATGGCTTCACTGATGGGGAATTTAAATCTTAAAACGTTTTGGTTCCATTAGGTCTGATTTATGGCTGGAACACTTGCACTTCATGTGTCTGAAGGAAACAGAATGGTGTAAATGGACCCATTTTCTCTCTAAACAGTGAATAAAGCATCTAATTTAATTCCTTCCTAGCAGCTATGTTCCTTGTTATCTGTGTACAGCCCCAGCTTGGTGCTCAGCAACAGAGAAGGAAGAAACAAAAGGGAAGACAAATTTAATGGGCCAGGAAAAACTCCAGGAATAAAAAGTGACACTTAAGCCTCAACATCATTAGTTGCAGCTTGCTGCTCACTCACCATCTGTGTGGACCCTCATCGCTGAGGCAGTGATGTCAGTTGTAATGGTGAAGTAAGGAATCCACAGGTCCTGCAAGAGAAGGTCCCAATTTTTACCTCACACATAAAGCTACAACCAACACAAATCAAAGCAACAACCAACACAAACCAAAGCAACAACCTCTGCATTGTAACAGACAGACCTGTAACACAAATGCCTGCAGAGCTGGAGGGAAAAGCCCACCAGCCCTACGTTTAAGTTTATAAATGTGTTTTTTATTCAAACATTCCAAGCAGAACCAAAGTAGAGGAAAACAATCTTTTCTTCCTTGTTTGTAACACCAGAAGATAGTCATTCCAATAGACTGCCCAGCATGCAGAGCAGCACAGAGCTCAGCACTCAAACCAGATGATTAGGTATCTGCTATTCTTTCAGATGAAGAGGGGTTCTGATAAGAACTCTCATCCAAAGAGACCCCTAGGCTCTTTACTGCTGGAGGACAATGAAAAGGGAAGATACACCCTTCCATATACTCTGTTCTTATGTAGGTCACTAAATGCCTGCTGCTTTCAGCCTCCCCTGGAGACACAGCACTAAGCTAGAAAGATTACAACCACCTTTGATCTCACTTGGAACAACTGCTCTTGCGTTTCACCCAGCCATTTCCACTCCAGGTGCTAGTTAACCACTGCACAGAGCAAATTCTCCCATAACTGTGTTCACCACAGAGCAGCTATTATCCAGTTCCTCCAGCACAACCTAAGACTGCAGTGAGTAGCACCTGCCTTGCCTCAGCTCTTGAGACACCATAGCCTGAGATGAAGAGGGAAGGACATGTGTCATGGCCTTCTGAACTATGTTCAGTTTGTACTTCATGGTGATGAAGCTGGGGTCCTCAGGATATGAGCACTTGCTCAAGTGAACTGAGCTTCTGCCCAGAGAACAAAAGCTGACAGTTCTCTATCAATCAGTAGAGCTCCATCAAGAGTGAAGAGACACTTTCCCTACCTCTGTGCATGTGTCTGTTCCCTCTCTACAACAGCTTTATGGACCTTAAACTCAAGCCAAAGCAGGGTTTGTACTCCAGCTCTGCTGCAATTGACCCTTTCTAGTAAGTCAGTACTTCTGGTCTAGTTTTTGTGCTATTCAATAGGAAAATGTTGAACAAGTGAGCAGGAGGGTTTTTCCTACTGCATTTAATCTCTTAAAGAGCTCTGCAAAGATGGTGGAACTGGGATGACTAACAGATGCTGCACAAGGATTCCAACCCATCTGGTCTAAATGCTATAGGAAGGCGGATGAAAGAAGTGTGACTGTGAGAGAATAAGGGGTACTTCTCCCTGCTGAAGATGCTCTGACGACTGTAGACCTCAATACATCAACCACACTGTCAACAAAAGCAGGGAGACAAGAGATTCTCTCTCACACTTCCTCTCATGTTCATGCAAACACATCACAAAGCAAACTAAAGCAAGAGCTACTGCTCCGTAATAAAACCTGCATTTCTCAGGTACTGCTCCATTTGATTTGGAGACAGCATGACTGGAGTCAAGACTCAATAAAAGTCTTTTCTGATTCCTCATACCTGAACATAGGGCTGAGGTGACTTGCAAGATCATTCAGTGCTTCTAGAACTGGGGATGGAAATTCCAGAGCATGGTGCTGATTTCAGAGGAAAAATAATTGTATTTTTTGAGAAATATCTTTCTAGTGCCCTGTCCTGGCTATCTTCTGCTTTCCTTGCACAGGCTGATCTCTCCGTGTGGAGCACTTTCGGCTGACATCTGTAGCAGCAATCCTGGGGCTGCTGGTAACTACAAACAGCCCTGCTGGGAATGACGGAACACCCGTCTCACAACAGAAGAGTTGTGAGAGCAAGAATTTAGGAGAAGATGAGAACCTCCCTTTCAATGTCAAAAAAACCAGTTCAACATCAGTGCTTCTGCTCCCTGGCTCTGGCCCAGGAATGGAAGAGGGCACAGAGGAGAAGTACAATGGCACTTCACAGCCACAGATAGTAAAAAGGAGGTGTTGGCCCAGTGCTTCCTCCATTTAACCTTCTATAGAGATATGAGGGCCAGTACCCACCCCAGGACCTTGGGTAGGAAGTCTTCCCTGCAGATCCTTTCAGGAAGGCACAGCTGCGACCAAGCATCCAAACACATCCTCTGTCTGTAGGCCTAGAATTAACTCTTATTAACATGTATTTCCAATTGGAAACCATTGCTACCCACCCCCTTCCACAAATGCTCCATCTGCTGACAAAAGACAGATGTTTACAGTTTGGATGCTCTGAAATGACGCTTCAAGCAAACACTGGTTCAAGGCTTAATGCTTCTTCATCTTGTTACTTAGTAAGTTGCCCTTTCCAATGGGGCAGCATTTGATTTCCACCTGCCAAGTGGCATGATAACCTGTGCTGACAGCTGAATTGCAGGGAAGAAGAAACTATCTGTTTCCTTGCAGGGCTACACAACATTCCGCCTCTTGTATCTGACCGAATCTTCCAACGCAAAGAAATCCCCAGTGAAGGGCTCAGCCTATGTCACTCAGCATAAGCACACAGAGACGACACTGGTGCACGCTCAGAACTCGATTTCTCTTGGACTAAAACCTTCCTGTGACTGCAAGATCAATATAGATCATACAAACACAGATGTTAAAATGGTAAGTAAAGAATCTACTGCATATTAAAGGGAAATACAAGGGATTGACTGCTGAAATAAAAATTGACAAGGGCAGAAGAACCCAAGTTCAGAGGAGATCTTTTTCTGTTTTGTCACTCACCCCTCAAAGCTCAGGTCAGCAGTACCCTACAGCCTCCCACTGTCATGTGCGCCCGCTATTCACAGCCAAGTAACAAAGAGGACTCTGTTTCACACCCCTGAGAAGCTCTCAGTGCTTTGCACAAAGCAGCATCTTGGCTATATCAAAGCAAGTAAAAGAGCTGGCTTAGTCACTAGGGAATCACATGTTTTCCTATCAGGCACTGCTGAACCCAAAGATAGGAGCTGGGATGCTTCAGGAAGGGAAAGAAATGAGAGTAGCTGCTGCTGTCCAACAATGCAAAAATAATTCCAGTCTCAGATTTGTCTCTCCAAAACCTTTTTGTTTCCAGCACCAGCTACTCCACACAGCAAACTGCTATTTTAAGCCACGTGATGATTAATCACTTCCTTACCTGCATTTAATCAGGGAATGTTTTAGATTCTTTTTAATAAATATGTTCAGAGTACATACAGCACTAATTAGCTACATAATCTCCCATTACAACATATTTCAACCACAGAAATAATGTGGTTAAAGCTGCAAATGAGGTAAGACTGCCAGACTACCCAAATGCTGACTAAGACTGCTCCACAAAGACAACCATTCATGACGTGCTTTACAAATCACTGCTGTGCTCAGGGATGTGTATGAGATCCTGAAGCTGATGATCAGCTTGGGGAGACCAGATAACATCTAGCAACTACAGAAAGGCCACCACATGCAAAATAGTGAACTCCACACAGACCTTCCTTCAGTTTTCAAGAGGCTGTTGACAAAAAAAATAGTCTATCTTTAAAAATAAGGTTTTTAAAAAGCCGAACCCATTGCTGGCCTTCTCAAGATCTTCTGCTGACCTAAGGATCTGTCAGTCGCAGCAAAACCACAGCAGTCTCAGCAACACAATTGTAACTTCTGCTCTCAGAGAACAGGATCCCTTTGTGAAACAGCACAGAAGTAGCTACAAATAATTACTCAAACAATTGTGTTTTTTACAGCCACCACCATGAAAGAAAAAGGAAAGAAAAAGGACCTTCCTCTGTTCACGCATCATCACACTGACAGTTTTAACATCATTTAAGTCATCCCACAGCTCCACACCTAATATTAGCACGGAAGGAAGCTGCAGCAGAACACAGTGCCATCATTTCCCACACATGAGGTGCAGAAACGACCTACCTCTATCTGCTTATCTTTGAAAATGTTGTTGATGCTTTTGTTAAAAGCTGATCCAGAAAACATAGAGGTTATTGGATACGTCAAGTCCAGAAAAGTCTTAAACACAGAGTTCATCACCTAAAGAGAAGAAAACACAACAGTGTTTCAAAGGTGAAGATACACAAGAATCCATGTTAACACATCCATCAACCTATGCAAATCCAGTCACCATATCCCAGACTCTATAGCCAGCATGCTGGAAGCATTGCTATTGCCAGCACAGAAGTTGTCAAGGGCACAGAAATACGACCAGGAAATCCCTACCAGTAACCCCTTGTATGGTGCCGTAAGTCTAAAAGAAAAAGCAGCAAACTTTGCAGTCAGTTTGCAGTAGAGCTGTGGAAAAACACACGTAAGCATGGCCACCCTTCCACCCCTGAAACACAGAATCATAGGGTTAGGGGTTGGAAAGGACCTGGAAAGAGCATTCAGTCCAGTCTCCCTGCTAAAGGAGGAAACTGCAGTGTTCCCTGGAACCAGTGTGTTCAGGTTTTCTGCCTTAACAAATGCACGTGGACAGTACAGGGGTTAGCTGTTTATCCTTGGTTTCAATAACAAAAAGATATACCAGTTACCTCCCTCTCTGTCATCCTTTTCACAGTGCACACACTGCTTGCCAGCGTGGAACACTAATCTTTCCTGCAAAAGTCTCCTTTGTGGAACACAATTCTGCTTTCCAGTCTTAAACCTTTTATCAGTCTCAGCCTAAGCCCTTAGAGATGGCATATGTGACACTCTTGGCCTCCACAAGGTGAACTCAATGACAGTTAAAGAGCTTTAAACATGCTCTGTGTACCATCGAACGTTACTTTTGTTCCCAGAGGGAATTCACTGCCTGCGTGGCAGCCAGCACCCAAGCACTGCTGCAGGCGTTCTGCACCAGCTCCATAAACCACATCACGAGCGGGTTCTTACATCAGTGTAGCTGCTATTACATCACATCACATCACACAACAGCACAGGCTGTCAGATATGTCTCTCCTGAACACACACTGCCTGTAATCAAGCTTTCACAGAATCGTTTTCTTTTTTCCATATTTCAAGTATATTCCATCTGGGCACCAACCCAAAGAGAACCTAAATGAAGAGACCTAAATGATATGGCATTACAGACACTGCATGTATCCTGTAACAACAGTATTAGTCTCAAATCCTAGTAAATCTTAACAAATTCAATGCCTCACATAAGATATCCTCGCTGGTTAAAATACAATGAACAAAAAACCCAGCTGACTCACACACAGTTCAATAGGGTCTCATGAGATGAAATATTTCTACAGCGTCTGGCTTTTGCTCTCCTCTAGTTATGATCTGAAGAGCAGGATTAGTCTGCACTGTTGTGTCCAGTTGCTTTTAAATATTTGCTAGACATCATCTCAGAGAATACAAGTCCAAGTATTAAAAAATAGAAAAGAAGATCCTTAAAACCAAGAGGAAATGTGGGAGAATGTAAAAGCCCCAGCACAACCCCAATCATGATATTTCATTCTCAACTTTGTTTGGGGTTCTGAAGGGGTGAAGACAATGTACCAACCCAACTACAGACCTGCTACACACAGCTTCAGAGTTAAGAGGAATTAGCTTTGCACTTAAAATCGGCTGTGCTCTCTGCCATTACTCAGAATGATTAAACCAGGGCAAGAGGAATTTATGAGAAGTCCGCTATTTAGCGGTGAACAAAAAACTCCCCACCTCAACACCAAACACTTGGCTGTCCTTGTTGCAAATGATCTTTATAATGCCGAGCCTCTACATTTTCCCTGCAATTAATGCTTGCACTAATCTACATGAACAAAATACTCCTAATTAATGGTTACTTCTTGGTATTCTCATTTCTCTTAACTGGAAGATGCTGATGGCTCACAGCATCCCTCAGCCTTCCCAGAATAGCTGCTACCACCTACTGTTCTTAAGATAAACTAAGTTCAAGATCACCCTTTGGAACTACAACAGAGCCCTCTGACTCCTGCTCACTTCATACTTCTCTAATAACCAGCAGCACAAGGGCCAGCACTGGTGTCTCCAAGAACAGCTCCATTCCCCCAGGCACTGTCGTGGGAAGGGTGGCTTTAGGGCACCTCCACCAATGCCTCCTAAGAGAGAGCAGGTATAATGTGGTTCTGCACTAACTCCTTAGGAACTTCCATTTCTACAGCTCTGCTGAAAGCTGAGCTCTTTTTACAAAGAAAGGACTTTCAATCCTAACATTACTTTTAAAGCTACCTTGTGGTACAAAAGAGCTTCAAAAGGAAAGGGATGAGGATGAGACAAGAGCAGACACACATGATGAGGAACAAAAAGAAGCCTGAGTGTGGTAAACTCTGGATCTTATGTTCTTTGCTACAGAATGCTGGGAAACTGGTGTCAAACCCCAGGGAAATCCTAAGAGGTGCTGGAGGGGCAGGCTGGGTATCAGGAAAACCTCATTTACACTGTTGAAGAATCACTTGGATGTGGAGCTCAGGGCCAGGGTTTAGCAGTGGGTTGTTAAGAGATAGGGCAGTAGAGTTAGGTTGAGGTTGGTCTCTATGATCTTGACGGTCTTTTCTGACTTGTGCAATTCTGATGAAGATGACTGTAATGGAGAAGATTTTTCCATGTTCCTAGAGTAAAAAAAGGAAGGAAGGGAAATCATGCTGCAAGAACTAGAAATTAGAACAGATCAAATATTTTACAGACTACTGGGGTCAGCACCCAGAACTTCCACAAGTGCTTTTTCAGGGCTCACGGACAAAGTTTGAATGAAACAAGCAGAGGCACTCACAAAGAAAAAACATGTTAAAGACAAAATAAAATCGTATCTCAGGTCAGCAGATTCAGATGAGCAGCTATAAGGCATGTTTACACCAAAGGCAGGAATCACCAATAATGGAAAGGCCAGTTTAAAGAAATTAAGAGATCTAAGAGTGTAAGACAATTAAAATCAATCGATCTCAGAAATCATAGCCATCTCAGAGCCAGGTAAAGGCAAGAAGCAAGGTAAAGGTTAGGAGATCCACATGTGAAAGCAGACAGATGTTCTGATCCTGTAGCATGAATACCTGCACAACCGTCAGCTGACAGGATGGCTGCAGGATAGAATCAGGGCTGTCTGATGCACTCCAAAACAATAGGTGTGATGGGATTGTTCAGACAGCTTTTTATCTGAATTCCCCAAATTAAAATGCTTTATTTCCATAAACTGGGTCCAGTTTGGGGCACCACAAGTATCAGGACATTGAGGGGTGGAGCAGGGCCAGAGAATGGCAAACAAAGCTGGGAAGACGTCTGGCAAACTGGCCTTGTGAGGAGAGCTTGAGGGAACTGGAGTTATTTAGTCTAGAGAATAGCAGGCTGAGCTGCTGTCCATAGCTACCTCAAAGGAGGTTGTAGAGAGGTTGGTGCTGGTTTCTTCTCTCAAATTACTAATGACAGTATGAGGGGAAATGGTCTCAAGCTGCAGCAGGTGAGACTCAGATTGGATCTTAGGAAGAAGTTCTTTCCTGAGAGAGTGGTTGGGCACTAGAACAGGCTGCCCAGGGAGGGGGCGCAGTCCCCAACCCCAGAGGTGTTTAAAAACTGAACAGCTAGAGCACTTGAGGCCATGGTTTAGGGTTTGGAGAGATGTTGGGATGAGGGCTGGACTTCGTGATCCTGAAGGTGTCCATTCATCCAACTCACAGTCTGTAATGAACCTCTCAGTTATTCAGCATCCACTTTGAAGCTGCTTTAGCTCCTGTCACCTCTTGTTGTGCCTGACTCAGTGCTAAGTCACAGTGCTCAAGACTTGGGATTGGGACCAGTTGATTTTGCTGACTGGCTCCAGGCAGGAGTATCCTTCCCATACCATCCTGCCTGCGCCTCATGCCAGTGTAGCCTGGCAGTACCTTCCGCCTTATGTCTGCCCTGTGCTTGTTTGCAGGGCTCTGTCCTCATGGCTGCTGTTACACAGAACATCTGGCACATGAACCTAACAGAACAGTGTGGGAAGCAACACAATTCACAGAACACAGCATCTACTACTGCTGCTCCCCTGTGACTTCCACAGCATAAAGACCTGTTGTGGTCCCCATTGTGTGAGCCCTTCCTCACCAACCCTGCTGGGAACCAGCTCGGTGGTTGCATCATACTCCTCCCTCCACACTCCCAGCCCATCCTTGACCTGTGCATGGTCCCACATGGGGTTGGGGTGTCACATCACAGTGTGACACAACTGCTTTTTTCCTCTTAAAGCAACAGATGTAAAGGATTAAGAAAAGTATCAGTATCCAGTCTGACAGCAGTTTGATCTGACCCAAACAGAGGCTGAGAGTTCTGCCTCCCTCTGCCCAGAGTCAGCGGAAGCTTGCAGAGTTGAGCTGGGCAGGAACCAGCACAAGAGAAGAAAAGATGATGAATTTTTGGCCAGCTCATCTCATTAAACCACAGGATCTCCCAATGCAGAAATCCTGGAGCAGCATTAAGAAGAGGCAAAACCTCACAGCTGTGACCTCAGATCCCCACCCCATTCATTTCAGCTGTAATGATTCACACAGAGCCAACAACTGCTGCATCCTACCCCTTCACTCTCATTACAGGAAGGGTTTAGCTAGAGATTCCTATCACCTTATCATTCCCTTCAACTGCAGAACATTCCATTCCATATGAAACACTTACAGTTTGAAATACGAATTCTCCAAATAAAAAACACAAGAAAACCCAGCGATATGCAAGCATAAAGGCTCCTCTCTGTAGGTTCTGCTGGTTAGACACAGGAACAGAAGTCACACAAGGGCAATAAATAGTAACCAGCCCAACTGGTGATTTTCAAACCCCTCTGTATTTTGACGTATGAGTCATTGATTTCTTTCCTGCTTCATTATGTCCAGAAAACACATCCCATAAAAATTTCCCATTCAAAACGGAGCTTCTCGCAGCCCCAAGTGCCCAATTACAGAAATGCTGATTCCTAGAAATACCGAAAAAGAGAAACAACTGCAGAACAAACCTGATGCTTGTTTTGATGGATTACGAAAATAATTACCCCAGTTATCTAATCCATCACAATGAAGACATTTCAAACCCCCCACAGACTGAGCAGTTTTGCACAAAGAGCATTCAGCAATAACCTTCACCAGCAAAAGCTCCTGGGCTTCAAGAGAGCAGCATCAGCAGCTTCTGTAGCCAGGAACACTCAAGCTTTTGTATGTGAAGTTGGTTTAACGTAGGACATTCACTTAGCAGCTCTCACACAGCAGCCACCTCCTCCCGGCCTGCAGTGATGCTGCTCTGCAGGACATCAGTATCTTTGAGACAGGGAACTGGGGGCTTAGCTGTTGGGTTTGTTACCTCACTCAAACTCAGCCCCTGTACATGAACTCCCAGCAGATCTCCCTGGTGTTAGCCCCATGGATGATGCTCATCCCTTACTGCATCAACTACACAATGCAGAAGACATTAACTCGAAATAGCCAGTGCTGAAAAGATTATAACATCTCAAGCTACTTTGTGCATTAGCTGTGATCTGATCTCACAGAGAGAGCTTTCATGGCTTTCAACAATGCAACCCTTCTGCTGGGAATGGTGAGAAGGGACTTCACAGAGAGCAGCCTTTTTTCTCTTTCTCAAACCCTTGAAAAATTTCTGGTTTGGATAAGGACCTTGCAAGCTTGTCAGAACATGCATGGAAAAACCACAAGAAAATCCATTCTCCATTAACCAGAGCAAATGTTGGCTCTGACCGAGGTCAATGACCTCTTTTCCAGCTACTTATTTGCAGGTTTCAAGACACCAATCCTCAAAACAGCCAGAGGCTGGAACAAAACCTTCCTTCTCCTTTGTGAAAGGTTCTTCCAGCTCTGCCATTTGGGTTCAAAACCAGTCAATAGATCAAATCTCTTCATTTTATCTTTCACTATTCCCAGTAAAAGCCAAAGCATTCCAGATCAGGCTGGAAGGCTCAAGAACTGTGATGCTAGAAACAAAGCAGTTTCAATGGCAGCGCAGCCCTGAGAAGGCCCGAAGAGAGTGTTTTCCCCTGTGTGTTATAGGCCTGACAAGATAAACCACAGGAGATAGTGCTCCAGACAGCACATGGAGGAAAATTTCACCGCTACAACCTAAAATGAGCAAGAAAAGAGAGGGCTCAGATTGGAGGGAGGTGTCAGTCCATGGTCACCCTGTTCAGATGCAGTCCTGTAGGTACTTGGTAGTAACCGATACGGGAAATGGACAGCGCTAGGTTAAACAATGTCTGCCTTGATTCAGTGCGGTTGGTTTTATGTTCTCAGTCTCCAGCCTCCTCCACCTTTATGATTCCAGCAAACCTCTCTGTATCATTAATAGCTGATTGCTTTGGGAGCTCCCCAACCCAGCCATGCACAGGCAGTTCTTAAATAAAAGACACAAAAAGCACATTCTTCTGGCAAACAGTGACAGGGAGCTGAAACAGAATCCCACAGCCCTCTGCCTGTCCACACAGCATGGAATCAGTAAGTATTTTAATGTCCCAGGCTACCTCACTTGCAGAGTCAGTAGTATCTCACCAAGACAGAGCAGATTTCATCTCAAAGCAAAGGCAAATTAAACAACACTTGGGAAAGGTAAAGCAGGACACATGTTGCAGCCACAGGCTTCTGCTTCTCCCCTAAAACTCTAATCAGACCCAGAGCTTAACCTGATTTAGAAAATGCCCTGTGTCATTTCCCTTTCGATAGGAAAACCAGCAGGAAAATGTGGTTTTCACATGAATTATGCAAAGTTGTAACCTGCAAACTTCAGAAACAGGAGTCACCCCACTGTCGACTTCAACTTCAACCAGCATATCCTAGTGCTAGTACAGTTCTTCCCCACCATCTCATCAATTCACCCATGGAATTCATAATGTAAAACAACCTCCCCAGACCTCAGTTTAGCTATGAATATAAGGATTTGTATGCATTAAATTTTTAATGTTAAAAATTTCTCCCGAACCAGTCTGGAGTCACTAAACCACTCTCCTCAGCACCACTCCAGAGTCCTGAGGCTACACCGTGAATTACACAGTTAGTATTTATGGAGAGAAGGATTACCTCTGCCAATCAGTTCCACTGATAGATGACAGCATGTGAGAACAAAAGAGAGAGAGAAACACATTTGCTCAGGGTTGAAAAGATAACAGATTCCAGCACATAAAAGAGCAGGCAAAACCAAAGGCTCAAACATCACTCTGCATCTATGCTGCGACTAGAACTGGTGCAAAGTCAAGCACTTGACTGTTGCCTCTGTGAGCACTCGGCACTGCCTGCCAGTATGACAGCGAGCAGCTTCTTTCCATTAGCCCATCACTGCAGGCAGGGACCTCTGGCACCACACCCTGGTAACACACAGATGACTACAGGTGCTCTGCTGGCCACTGAAGCCTGTGGTGAAGCTCTCACACTCCACCTGAGAAGATCAGTTCCGCATTCCCAATGCTTACCATGGCCCACTGCCTAGCCTTGATCCTCATCTGATTGTAGCTACGCTCTTCGGCGTACAGGGCGCTCATGAAAGCACCGATAGAAGTTCCTCCGATCATATCTACAGGGATGCCCGCTTCGATCAGTGCTCGGATAACTCCCACTTGGGAGCAGCCCCTGGACCAAGAGAAAAAAAAACAGACATTATCAGACAAGCATCCATCAGAACAGCACAGACACAAATGCTCCCTTCCAAGGGAACTCAGTGTGCACTGGCGGTACTGCCAGACTCTTGCTAAACAGCCCCGACATCAGAAACAAACACTACAAACCCAGAAATCTTCAGACAGACTCTGAGGGTCCAAGGAAATGCAGACGGCCTAGCCTGAGCTCACGATGAAGGGCAGCAATACAAAAGCAACAGTCAAGAACCAAGCCAGGGGATGGGTGAGGGAAAAGTCAACCTGGCTCTAAGGAAGTGACATATCAAACTACCTACTGGGGCTCTTCCAAAGCAGCCAAGAATGGCCAGATTGTAGAGACTTTCTCCTAAGTTTCCTTTGCAGAGATTCTTCAAAGAAACTCGTCCAGCCAGAGACCACAGAATGAGTCATCATGTGGACTAAATAACAAACCTGAAGATGGAAAACAAGGACAAGCAGGGATGAATGACAAGGCAGAGATTCCATCTCCACACAGACCCAGGAAAGAGGCAGATGAGGAGGCAATGTTTGAGGATGATACAAATTCCTTCAGGACAGTAAAAATGTTCCTTGATTTCAAGGAGTGCAGAAGGAACTTAGAGCAATGTGGGAGCCAAAGGATAAACTACTGATGACCCTCAGTGTTGATGGGACAAACAGAAGCAGCAAGGCCCCCACAGCAATGAGCTCTTCACTTGCTCAGCTCACATGGAGACATTCTGGAGCCACTGGAGATGCTCTCTGAACAAGGTTAATCTAGTGCTCAGAGCAAACTCAAAAGGCAAATAAAAGGAATCTGAATAAACCGGAAAATATAAGAACACACATCCAGGATGGACCAACACTTTGGAACCTGCACACAAGCTCAGGCTACTGACTGGAAACAGAAATAGCAAAAGCAGAAAATGACAGAAGCACAAAGGATGAGCAGGACATATAAAGGACTTCACCTGAGAAGCAGCCAGGCTCGAATCCCCAGCTGGGTAAAATCGTGACTGACGGAAGACACACAGAGCCAGACAGTGACAGAAACATGAGGAAAGAAGTGACACTGAGACATGAATACAGAGCACAAACAGGGGAAAAGACCACTACCAGATGCTGACAAGGTGAAATCACACAAGGATTTATGTGTGGACTGGATGAATTGACAGTACCAGACCGTCAGCAGCTACTAAAACAAGAAACTGGGGGTGCAAACTCACATTCATAATGTAACTGAAAACTCAGAAAACTGTAACAGAAAACTCAGAAGCTGCTGATTGTTGCAAATACTCTTTTCTGAAGCAATCACTACCTACCATCAGGGATGAGAGAACAGAGGTGACACAATCGATCAGATCCCCTGTAATGATAGAGGAATCCCTACCCATCCCATAGAGCCCTTACAAAAGGAGAGAAATAAGCAGGGGAGGCTGATGGCCCTCCTGTCAGTACAAAATTGTGGCCTCTGCTTTCTAACACTTTGTCCAGCTCACACAGTCCTGTCAATCAGTTCTTTCCACCCTGACGGATGATTTGCAGTCCAAGCCATGCAGTAGGAAATATTTTCCTTTTCCCATTTTCATCCATTTTCCAGTTCCCCCACCGTTTGCTCTATTTCTGTCCGCTTTCCCCTTGCTGTTTACATCCTATAAATACTTGCTAACAGCTGCCAAGTCCACCGTAGGTGTCATCTGGCCAAGCTATGCTGAACACATTCTTTCCATCAAAATAAATCCCCTCCAGCTGCTGAAATGCTCTGAGACAGGTTCTCGCTTAGAAGGGCATGAATGACTCCGATCTGTGCTGGTGTCCCCCCAGAGCACCTTGTTTAGCTTTCCCCTCCTGATTTCCTTCTCACACTTTAGTACCGTTTCTTCCAAACTAAAATAATTGTACTTTAATCTCTGCCAGAGAAGATCATTTGGTTTGCAGTCTACTCCTGGTACCCAGCGCTTGTACCTCTAAGTCATGAGTGGACACCAATGTTCTGCTGAGGAACAGCTATGACACCAACCAACCTACTTTCTGGAGAAAGCCCACATCATGGGGAGTTGTTAAGACATGTTAAGTACTGTAAAGCACCTTCTCGGAAAGGGTAATGTTGAACTAGCCAGGACTTGCTCTACATTCTCTCCCTTTAACCTCTTCTGAAATTGGATCTCCTCATCTCTGCATTCATGAATCCATAAGATATGAGGGATCCAATGTGATCTCTCTGGACTTGATTTGACTTTGCTGTATAATGCCCTTGGATGAATAACAAAAGGTTGTTATTGCTATTGCTGACCATTGCTGTGCCTCTGTGTCAGAGTATCCAGTATCCAGGCTGAGCAGGTAACAGCCACAGATCTGCAAGAGATGCCTGGATTTCAAAGCACTGACCTGCAAGACTGAACTTGCCACAGACTGCCTAGAGAAGATGTGCCCCTTCCCTGGAGGTGTGCAAGACCAGGTTGTATGAGGCCTTGAGTAAACAAGTCTGGTTGAGAGGGGTCACTGCCTGTGACAAGGAGTTTACATCTGACTACAAAGCAGTTTATTCCAGCTCCAGTACCCCAAACAGGAGCACTCTTGACTGAGGGGTTCTGTGCAAATAAAAAACCTGAGGAACTGCAAATGTGCCCAAATCCTCTGCGATTCTTCATGGCCACCCCAGCTTCCTGAAACAGAAGAGTGGATTTTCCTTGCAATAGAGATCACGGATAACAAAAAGGGCTTCTTCAAATACATTGCAGGTAAAAATAAACCTAGTAGCAATGTGGGCCCCCTGCTGAATGCAGTGGGTGCCAAGAAGACAAGAAAATACAAAGCAAGCAGACATACTGATCACTTTCTTTGCCTCCGTCTATACTTCTGGGAGCTGTCCTGGTGTTAAAGCCCAGACTGCTGAGGCTCCAGAGGAAGTACAGGCAAGAGAGGAGTGTGCCTTGGTTGATGACGACTGAGTTACGGATGTGTTGAGCAAACTGGATGAACAGAAATCCATGGGCCCTAATGGGATGCACTCACGCGTGCTAAGGGAGACGGCAGAAGTCATCGTTAAGCCACACTCTGTCACCTTTTCTAAGTCATGGGAATCAGGAGAGGTGCCTAGAGACTGGAGGTTAGCAAATGTCACTCCAATCTTCAAGAACGGTAACAAGGAGGACCCAGGTAACTACATACCAGTCAGCCTCACCTCCATCCCAGGGAAGGGGATCGAACAATTTGTCCTGCATGCTGTCTCTAGGCACATCAGGGACAAGAGAGTCATTAGGGACAGTCAGCATGGCTTCACCAAGGGGAAGTCATACTTGACAAACCTAACAGCCTTTTACAGTGGCATAACCGGGTGGACAGATGATGGCAGAGCAGTGGCTGGGGTCTGTCTTGACTTCAGTAAAGCATCTG
>VZRI01009982.1:0-99327 GCA_013397515.1 Upupa epops
GTGACCAAGTCTCCATTTTCCCTTCGTAAAGGCCCTGTGTCATCTCTAGCCTTCCTTTTGCTGCTGATGTATGCAAAGAACCCTTCTTGTTTCCCTTTATCCCCCTGGCCAAGTTTAATTCTCTCTCTGCTCTTGCTTTTCTAATCTGCATCCTGGCTGCACAGACAAGTCGTCTGTACTCCTCCCAGTCAGCCTCTCCCTGCTTCCACTGCCTATAGACATTCTTCTTGCACCCAAGTAAGTCCAGGAGCACCTTGCCAATCCATGCTGGCCTCTTGGCATTCATGCCTGTCTTCTTTTTTCTTGGAATGCACTGCTCCTGGGCTTGGAAGAGTTGGTCCTTGAATAACAACTTGTTCTCTTGGGCACCTCTTCCCTCCCATGATACCGTCTTCATCCCATGGTACCCTGCCAAGTAGATCCCTCATGAGGGTGAAGTCAGCAGTCAGCTCTCTTGAAGTCCAGGGTTGCAAGATTACTACACACCCTCTATGGTACCCTAACAATCTTAAATTCCACCATT
The DNA here is from genome assembly GCA_013397515.1 of Upupa epops. Lineage (NCBI taxonomy): Eukaryota > Metazoa > Chordata > Aves > Bucerotiformes > Upupidae > Upupa > Upupa epops. The sequence goes on from VZRI01009982.1 coordinate 524, forward strand.
TCGTGATCAGTGCAGCCAAGACTGCCCTTGAGCTTCACTTCACTCACCAGCCCCTCCTTGTTGGTGAGGACAAGCTCCAGGACAGCACTTTTTCTTGTAGATTCCTCTATCACTTGGATGACAAAGTTATCGTCAACACACTTCAGGGACCTCCTAGATTGCTGGTACCATGCTGTGTTGTACTTCCAACAGATGAAATCCCCCATGAGGACCAGGGCTTGTGAACTTGAAGCTGCTCTTCTCTGTCTATAAAGGGTCACATCCTCCAGGTCTTTCTGGTCAGGTGGCCTGTAGCAACCTCCCATGGTGACCTCCCCTTTCCCTGGTTTCCCTTTGATCCTCATCCATAAGCTCTCTTAGTTCTTCTTCCCTCCCCAGGTGGAGCTCCTCCAGAACTAATAGTGATGAAGACTCTAAACTGAACATTAAACACTCGCTATTTTGAAGAGCAATGATGTCTCTGCAGTATTTCATCTTATCACCTCTTTAAATGGAGCACTTAGAGCCAGGCTGACTCTCAGAAGCGCCTATGCTGGCTACTGTACTTCACTGTACTATGTATAATAAAAGTGTCAATTGCTGATGCTGTTGATCAGGTCCAAGATGAGATTAATCAATTAATGTATTTAATATGCTAATGGCCTGAAACAAAAGGGTTCAAAAAGCCACTTGTAAAGTCATAGGGAAATGATAACAGACACTTGCTGTTAAACTAAACTGTTTGTCTATTGAAGAACAACAAAAGCAATATTTCTGAAAGAAAGATAACACAATGAAGTTGCACCTCCAGAGTCCACCTGTAGAGCACCTTACAGATGAGCATCAGATATGTCTTGATGAATTAGGACATCAGTGGAGACTAATGGTTGGTAAGAAACCAACATAAGAGAGGACAGAAATAATCTCCAGATAAAGGCAACGCTCATATGTCTTAGACTCATTGTCTAGCTGAGACAGCTCACAAGACTACCAATGTAGACACCTGTAATGGTATTTCTTGTATAACGGGCACATGGTCTACTCCCACAAAGTCTGAACCCACCAATTCATTTCATACAGCAATGAAACATTTATGAGTTTCTGTTTTCACTTCCAGCTATTTGGCTGTACCTTCTATTCCATTTTAGTACTTATTTTGAAAGAAAACAATTAAGATATGAGGATTTCCCACTGACATAATTTAGTTTTCTCTCTCTGAAAGTTTTGGCATGACAGCAAGTTGATTTATACACCACCAAATTAGCATTGAAACAACAGGTTGCCCAGAGAGGTTGTGGAGTCTCCATCTCTGAAGAAATTCCAAACTTGTCTGGATGTGTTCCCATGTGATCTTCTCTAGGGGATCCTGCTCTAACAGGGTAGCTGTGCTAAGTGATCTCCAGAGGACTCTTCCAGACCCATCATTGTGTGATTCTGTGAATCTGACATTCATTATATTGTATTAAATAATGCAACGTAACCTAGAGAAATTAAATGGAAAAATTTTAAAGTTACTGAGACCAAGAAAACAGGGTCTTTGATGACTTTTGAGCTTACTTCACTCATAGCATTGACATAAAAACTCCTGCTTTAGAGATTGAAAAGTCTGTTTCATTATTAAATGTACACACATCATGGTCCTTATAAATCTCTATTAAACTAAGGATTAGGCAAGGGCTGGAACAGATAGACAGTATATTTTAATTTAATCTCCTTTAAAATAATGATGCATGCAGCTTCATGTCATTACTCTTTAATGGCCTTAAGCCTATTTAACAGCATAGTAATATTCCAAAATGGAAATAGGAATTATTTCCACATTTAATTTTCATTGCAAAAGTGAATATGATTCTCTCCATGGCAGATAAACAGCTAAAGCTGCTTGGTACCTTAACTGGGATATGACTGCTTTAGCTTTGCTACCTTACAGCTGGGCTAATGAAACAAAGCAAAATTATTGGCTTCCAACTATCTTTAGAGTATCTGAAAGTGGCTTCTTTGTAGAGGCAATGGAATAGGCAGACACTGCACCTAGATGAGCATCAAATTTGGTCTGTAAGCACAAATTTATTACCTAACTCATCCCCTGATTGCAGAAGTCCTGTAAAGCAGACTGTGGGGATCAGTGTGAAGATTATGGGCTCTGGTACCCAGATCCTCTTATCCACTGAGACAGAAAGAAAGGAATGACTAGAGGCTGAGGACATATTTGCACTAGCACATGGTCATCTGTTCCAATCCCTGAACAAGCAGTATCTCCAAGTGTTGATCCTACTCACTCACCTGAAAACAAGAGGCAGTTTTCCTCCTCATTCTGCAGTAGTGCAGGATTGGCTTCAATCCTGACACCTTCTGGAGTGGATATTCTCCAGCCCTGGGCCAGCCCAAGCTGGTGGCTCCAGCTTAAGATCTTTGCATTCTGGCTCTCCTGGCTGCTCAGAATCAGTTTTAAGACAAGGATGAGCTTAATCACACAGAGCTAACTTGGTCTCCACTGCTTTGTGCTCATAGCAGTCCATGAAATGGAAACAAGTTTTCATTTATTTTGCTTGCCATCAACCAGCCCTACTATTACATCAGTGCTGGTGTCAAAATGTGAATGTAGCAGATGGATGCAGCAAGGAGGAGAGATGTGACTATCTCTTTTGCTCTCAGTAGTTGGTTTAAATTTGCTATGGCACACAGGTCCATTCTCCTGAGCACCTTCCTACAGCAATGCCTCTCACACCCTCATCTGCCTCTTCATTGACTGCCTTAAATCCCTCTGCCCTAGCAGTCATCATTCTTGTTTTCTTCTTGGAGGGCAGTTCAACTTAAAGAGGTCCCTGCTCACTGCAGGGGGTTTGGTCTAGATGATCCTTCCAATCCAAACCAGTATGTAATTCTATGAAGGCATTGGACTTGTTTCTTGCATACCTAGAAGTAGTCCAAAACTAATGCTGTAATGGTAAGTGCTAAAACCTGTACCTCACCTAAATGATCTCCACATTTCCCACAAGATCTGCTTACCTAGTGGTTTGAGAAGTAAGCAACCTAAGGATGAAGTTAGCATCACAATCATGTTAAATTTAGCTCTAATGTATCAATAATGATGCAGAGATGCAGATTCAGATGGACCCTGTGCATTTCAGAATACAAAGGGTATCTCAGCTGAGGTTCAGAACCTTTGAATGATTTGTTTTCCTGCAGAGTGTTACTAAATTCATGTGTCAGCTTCAATTAGCTTCTCCAGGATTGTTAGTGCTCCTGCAAGAGTATTTCCTCCAGGTCCTAATTATAGATTCTGAATAGATTAATCAGTGTTTGACAACCTTTACAGCCAAATTTACTTCAGCTTCATGTGTACAAAAATCCTACTTGCAGGAGGAAGAGAAGTTCTATCAGATCACTACAATCAAGTGAAAAACAGCAGCTCTGGCCTCTCCTATGGTGCTGGGACTTTACATCATATGAGCTCCACTACAGAGAAAACTCACATCATCCATGCAGCAGAAAAAAGCCTGTTTGTTAGCCGAAAGCAAGATTCATTTTAAAATATATTTAAGTTAAAAATGTTTAAAGTTTTAAACATTTTAAAATATTAACATATTTTTAATATGTTTAAAGTTCAACCTTTTAATAAAAAAGTTGACTGTTCTCAAAAACTAAAATAAAATTGCATGGGGCAAAAATCTAAGGCTATTGCCACTGTAACATGAAAGAAATATCTAAAAATGTGCCTGGCTCCATTACTGCCCAAAACCTAAAAGCACATCATTGACCACTGCAGAACTGTCCTGTCAACACTGCCTCAATCTAGTTTAAGGGATGCTTTCACAGAGGACACAGTTCCTGCTGGCCACCGTGTTATCAGAGGGGAATAAAAAGGGGGTGGAAGGGTGCTACCAAACTTCTGCTTCTGCTCTGGAGAAAATAGTTTGGCTATTTATAGTTTGAGTCTCTCAATCACTCTAAATAGCCAGCTCCTAATCTTTCCTGGTAAGTCCAGGGAACCTGTGGACACAGGCATCTCACACAACTGAATCATCTGCTGGGAAGAGCAACATCAGTTTCTGTAAGCAGAGCAGCTTTGGTACAAACTTTCATTTTCTTTTCCTGGTAATTTCTGATATTAGAAGGACAATCCCATTTTTTTTTCTCTTCACCTACTGCAACTACAGAATATGAATGCTAGACCCATGCAGTGATGGTACAGGCTGCTAACAAAATTTTCCTTAAGGATGTAAGAACAAAAATGCCATTAATTTTTAAATAATATTTTAATTACCTACCTAGTTGTAAACTATTCAAATGCTATAGAAAGAAAAATCTTTGAAGATTTTATTAAGAAGATACTCTACATGTGCTGGGAAACACATAAAAATAGTTGGGAGATTTTGTTAGGCTATCCGTCTGTGACTGATACATTACTTTGTTCCTCACTCAGGAATAAAAACTTGGCTTTTTTTTTTTCTTTAACCATTAATTAATGAGGTTGCAAGTTTGAATGATTTACAGTGACATGCTCTGACAGTTTATACATGGTGAGTAATGCCATGTCAGATGCTTCAGTATTTATATTGAGATGAATGGCACATAATGTGATGCACAGGCTAACAATGATGATAAATATTTAGTACTCCTAGCAAAGCCTACTGGTATGATTAATGCAGACTCATGTATCTCTGCAGTCTTGCCTATCAGCTATTTGTTTAAAGGCATATTTCCAAAGAACACATATCAAGCGTATTTACACATCCTCTCTGCTACTGCAGCTTTTCTCATAATCACAGAACGTTAGGGATTGGAAGGGACCTCAAAAGATCATCTAGTCCAATCCATCTGACAGAGCAGGATCACCTAGTCCAAGTTGCACAGGAAAATGTCCAGGTGGGTTTTAAACCTCTCCAGAGAAGGAGACTCCACAACCTCCCTGGGCGGCCTGTTCCAGTGCTCTTTTGGCAAGTACTTCTTCAAGCAGTATTCTCCAAGCAGTGGAACAACATCCTGGAGGGCATAAACATCAGCTGGGTTCACGGCAGCCTGGTAAGATCCTAAGAACAGCACTGTTCTTGTCACATTGTCAGTGACACCCTACAACCCCCTGCTGCCCCCTCCACACAGCCATGTGCCCTTTCCCTGCTCATATTCATTCCCTCATGGAAGAAGAAGAGAATGAGCCTGGTGCTACATCACCACTTGGAATCTCTGCAAAGAATACTTCAAATGACAAGGAAGGGAAAAAGGCCTTCTCCAGGCTGTTGAGCCCCTGCTCTCCTCAGTTCATAGGAACATGTAAGATATCTCATTGCTCTCACCAGTTCTAGTGAGAGCTGGAGAGAAGCACATTGAGCTCCAAAGTCTATATATACATGATCTGTAGAATGTAGTTACGAAAGAGTTCCAGCCATGCTCTCACTTGTTCTTCCACTACATCATTCATAGTGTAGGCTATTTGTTGTTAGCAGCTGTTAGTGCTGAAGTAACCATGCTGTGACTGGCCTGTCTAGACTTTAAGTCATCAAAAAGGAGGGAAAGATTTTCTATGTTTTCCATTATTTCCACCCAGAGAACATGCTTTCTTGCTCACCAATTAACCTTTGTGGTAATTTACTCTATTTTTTTCTATTAATTCTGTTTACCAAACCAAAGGACAGGTTCTTCAGGTATTGCGCTAAGCAAAATAAATTTCACATTTGGAATATTTAAGTGTTACTTTTTAATACATGACACACAACTCCAAATATTTCAGTTCCTAAGACAAACAGCCAAACAACTGTTTTCACTGGTGATGGAGAAACCACAGACACAGTCCCTGTCCTTCATTCCCCAGCCATCCTCGAAGACTTACTGTCTTCTTACTCTGCCTGTGAGAAGAGGAAGAGGAACAAGCTCCTTCATTCCTCTTCCTGCCTTTTACCTGAAAGTGTGTTCTCATTGTCTCTGCCTGCACACAGTATCTCACAGCATTCTTACTCAGGAGCCCAAAACTAAGCTATGAGTGCTGCCTATTATCAATTATATATTGTAAGTATTATTTAATTTCAAAATCCCAACTAAATACAAATTAACCAAGACATATTCCTTGTATAGACGTAACCGTAGTCTTGAAACTGCAACTAGGCATGTGCTTGAGTAGGGTAGCGATAAGCCAGCAGAGGATGAACCTATGCTGCCAGAGGCTTTTTCTCATTTTGAATAGTCTCTTTACACTCCAGTCCCACCTATGTGAGCAGCGTTTCTCTGTATTTATCCACCACTAATCCATAATTCTTTATGAACCTAACCCTCATTAAATTTTGTCATCCCTGTTGTCATACCAATAAATGAAAGACTTGTTCTGTGCATGTGCATTAATAAAGGCAAGGTTCATTTACTTGCATCGCATACTCAAACATTTAATGTTTAAGAGGTAATGGAAAAGTTGTCAACCTGCCATTCAAGTGAATGCTATGCATACCCTACACCTCCAAAGATTATTTACAAGGCAAGGTATTTGCATGAATGCAAATAATGAAGTATTGGGCCTACATTAACCTAGCACAGATATATTAAACATTTCTCCTCTCTCCTGGCACCGATTTTTTCCCACTAAAGTTTCCTACTGACACAACTAACACTTACACAGAAAGACTAAGGACTCAATCTGGTTTGCCTATCACAGGGAAAACCAGAAGATTACCGGGCTACAGTGTATCTCTGTAGGATAAAAATATTGAAAGCTGCTTGATGCAGAGATGAACACATGGCTTCACTCAAATGGATGGTAACAAAAGTCAAACTAATTCAAATGAGAAAAAAGCAGAAATGTATAAACCCATGAGTGACATGAATCTTTACAACTAGCGATGGAAGGAAGAAAGGAAAGAAGGAAGGGATTTTGCATCTTTCAGTGTTTTCAGGTCAAAATCATGTGTCTTTGTGGAATTGTTTTGTTTGGTTAGCTTTTGGAAAAGTCCATATAAGCATCTGAACTGCCTCTGAGCTCAGCCTTCCTCCATGGAAAGTCATCACTTGAAATCCAGAACCAATAACGTTGTCCCAGAGCTCATAGACATTGCCCTGGTCATCACAAAGTGTGCTCAAGTATACAACATTCAGACATTCACTGCTGCTGCTATTTCAACATGGAGACTGAATTTATTTAAGCTGGAGGATGTTCCCCCAATAACTGCCTTACACAGAAGCACGCACATGTCAGATTGCTCAGACTTCACAAGGAAGAGAAAAATCTGGTCAAATTAGCTCCCAACTCACACTACAGCACTCCAGTATCTATTGCAAATTACGGATACAACCAATGCTTACTAGACAGTAGTTACTACATGTAGGGGTGGGCAGAACCCTTGTAACTCACTTTCATCCACATAAACCAAACCACCCAAACAGCAGGTCTAAGGTGGAGGGTCGACAGCACTTACACACCATACTCAGGAATAATATGAGTTAGCCATGTAGAGAAACCTGATTTTCTGTTACCACACAAGAAAGTCTTCTGGGCAGACAGATGCCTTGTAACTTTATAGAGCTTCTTCTCCTAACTGTCCCTTCCACACAAGTGAGGTTGGACTGCATGATATTTAAAGGTCCCTTCCAACAGAAAACATGCTATGATTTCCCCCTGGAAAAGCAGTAAGGGGATAGCAAATGCAGCTGTGATAAAAGTCACGAAGAAGGTACTATAATAAATGCTAAGAAAATTGACACAAACTAAGTGAAGCATAGTGAACAGTTATGCCCCTTTCCATGTTTACCCCACCACTTTATGGTATTTTTTCCAAGACCATTTCATCCTGCGATGCATTGATGATGGTCCTACTCTTAGTGACTGAGCTCATAACCTTACTGCTATGTTATTGTCTGGATTGATCCTGTGAAGACATCTTTGAAAACCGCTATTAGGATGATGTATGGCCTGATTCTGGTTGCTATGGCATTTAGAGTAGATTTATGACTGGAGAAACAATATTCCACTTACCTGAAATCCAGGCAAAGATTTCAGTACTACAGAAGGTGGTACTGTGCCTGAAAAGCTGTATTTTAAAGTTTATTGGTTCTTTTTCTCTATGTGTATGTTGCTATGGCGTTGAAGAGATACAGCCTGGCAGGGTTTCACAGATGCTATGGAGCTCTGAATGCAGCCACTCTAGATTGTTCTGGAGTTTAGCTGCTTTACAGGAAGAATCCAGCAACAGTTTATACTGTAAGTACCAAACAGCCTTTCAAATTTTTCTACAGTTTTAAAAGCATCACATTTTTATTAAGATCATAGTATCATTAAGGTTGGAAGAGACATCCGAGATCATCAAGTCTAACCCTTAACCCAATTCCACCATACCCATTAACCATGTTTTCAAGTGCCAGATCTACACATTTTTTGAACACCTCCAGTTACAGTGGCTCCATCACTTGACTGGACAGCCTGTTCCAAAACCTGACCATTCTTTCAGTGAAGAAAGTTTTCCTGATGTTCAATCTAAACCTCCATAATTTATTATACTTAAAGCAGCACTAAACTGGTAGAAATTAGTAAAACACAGGGGTTTGAAACTCTCAAGGCTGCTTGAATAAAATCTACCTGTCTTTACACACAGCTTCCCAGAGGTTTCACACACTCCTTTCAAGGGACAAGGATCCTCACACGAACACCACACACAGAGATCAAAGCTTTTATCCTCTAAAACATCCCACAGCTAGAGTTTGCAAACCTTCCAAAACTTACCACATGTTAGGAATCAGGTTTAACCTAGACAGCTTTGTATCATTACAGAATTCTCTTCACACCACACAGTACTGGCCTGAACTTTGACAGCCCTGAGCTCCTGCCTAAATAACTTTGTTATTTAGCAGCTCCAGGATGGATCCATGGGTGGTACATACATTAAATAACACTTTGCTGAGCAAAGCCTGTCTTCCAGAAAAATGTGACAGTAGAAGTCCCCAGTTGGGACTATCCATTGCATCTTGAACCCACACAGCATGTAAGAAAGCACAGCTAGAATAAATGCTGTTGAATGCATTTTGGTTTTCCTTGCTAGACACATAGACATCATCTACTACCCTGTACCACTACCCTGTACCTGTTGAATATTGACACTGCAAAGGTAATAGAAACATAGGAGCCTTTGTCCTTGAGGAAAGCTTTAGCTAACCTTTCCTGTACACTAGTGCAGCAGTCCTCTCTCTGTATGTCCCAAAGGCCACAGTACGAATCCTCCTGCCTTTGTATGTTGCTTGTCTTCTCCTAGTTTTCATGCTGCTTCGAGGTGCCTCTGTACTTGTCCAAACAACAGATGAAAATCAAATTGCTACCTCATCTCTGTTTGCACATATTTAGTCATTATATACTTCAGAATAACTCAAGGAAAGGTACATTTAGTGCTCCCTATATACTTGGTCTGAGAGAAGGGAGCATGTATGGATCAGCTCAAGCAAGTCCGATATGGCGCCTACTAAAGTGTATCCAACCTTCTGCAGAACAGGGGATATATCCAAAAGCTAAACAGTATTTTCTCTTTACCATGTGCTGCTTAAAGAGCAAGTGTCTCAAAAATTTTACAAGTAATATAAACCTGAAGTAACTAGAACAAAATGTTTTACACCCCATCTCAAACCTGCCATCTCTTGACACAACTCATCCCTTGTTTAAAAGCTTTTCTAATCCAGAATTGCACAAGAAACACAAGTAAAGTGCACACAGTGAAGTGTAGATGGGTAATTTAGCAAGTTTTACAATAACTTCTTCCAAATCCATTACTACATTTTCCTGTTACTATGTAAAAAATAAACTGCACAACCTCTATAAAACTGTAAAACTAGAGCAGGCAATGCACTCCTTGGCACAATCACACATCTAAAAATGGGATTTTTATCACAGTATTTCATTTCCAGTCAATCGAGGTCTGCATTCATACATCATTTTTCAAATGCATTACTCAATGACTGGTTTCTCTGTCTCCAGTCTGCTAAATATTTTTGCCTTGTGCAAAGAATATGAGGGCACCACAGTCAAGATGAATTCTTGCTTTAGTCTTGCTGCTGAGATGACAGTGACACACAGCAAGATATTAGAGCACTACAGCATCAGAAACGTCCAGTAAGCTTGAGTAAAAGATGTAGGGTAGAGAGTTTTATAGCCTCAGTTCCAAGAAAAGAAAGATAAAATGTACACTTCCAGGGGACTATATGTCCAAGTTTAGTCGTTTAGAACACACTACATGAATTAAATTTAAGCTGTTGATTAATCATGTTCCTGGAGCCAGCCCTGGTGCCTCTGATGACAGCTTGGCTTATTCCAGATTAATTACAGATTAATAAGGAGGTGGTACAGGGTAGTAGATGATGTCTATGTGTCTAGCAAGGAAAAGCAAAATGCATTGAACTCAGAGTTGTTAAACTGTTTACTTCTACAAAATGGACATCAGCATTATGTAGTGTCATCAGGGTACTGTAGTAAAAACTTTGGCTACTGAAAGGACTGTGCTTTCTTTGCTGATGAACAACCTCTGCATTTTGTTAATGGGCAGCAAGTAATTGATTCCAGTATGTGCCTTCTGATTACCAGTAGCAAGGCGGTGTCAATTTTATGGCCAAACTAGATACAGCTCTAGAGCGGCATGTAACTAATCTTGCGTGAACAAATAATGTTTGGGTTTTTGATGCTGATGATAAATCACTATATCTCTTTACAGGCATTACTTGGGATACCGAGATGACAGAAAACAGGTTACACCATTGTTTCTTCATCCCACTACTGTTGCACATATATCATTTGTGCCTACAGCCTTATTAACATGCAAAGCAACATCAGTTTAGCTAACAATACTAAGACGTTTAAACAGCTAATGAATTCTGTGCATGGCCAGAGCCTACTTTAATTCAAATTTGCCTTACATTTAGTTCGCTTGGCTAGCAAAGGCAGCAGCTTAATGTGCAATTAAGGCTCTCCACACAAGTTGCTGTACTTATTATGTAAGTTGTTATCATTATATAAAAAGTCATAAAAGAGAAGAACTAACACAATGGTGAGTCAGTCAAAAGGTGATGGAGAAGTGGGATGTTTATGCAAAATACAAACTGCATCCAAATCTCAGAGTCACCTTCAGGATTGTGAAAATGCCAAACAGCATATTTAATGTCATATTAGGCCATTTGCTAAAATGATGCAGGACTACTTCAAGACACAGAGCTTTAGGTCTATGAGTTCAGCACAGTGAGTGTTGAAATCCCTTCACAAGACAGCTGTACCGTTCTAGTCTTATTTGTAAATCTATAAAAGATGTCATAACCATATATATAAATAACAAAGAAACAGTCTTGTGATGGTAAGTAATCCATACAAATTCTATCTGAGTAATAAACTCTCTCAGAATTTTATCCTCAGGGCTCCAGATAACTTCATCTGCTAAGGAATTCAATAACTCCATCAGTCAAGAACCAGAAAGGGGTGTGGTAACTGGGTTTGGAAGTAATAATAATGGAAGTCTACAGATGCAGCATCTTTAATGGAATTAATTTGACAATAATGGAGAGCAAAGAATAATTTCAGGCTCATTTTTTTGATGTCTTTCAATTGAGTTAAAAATATTGAGGTAAAAAACTTCCAAATTGATATGCTCGAAACTCCAATGACTGCCTTGATTTTCTAATGTAATGTCTTTGTGGAAAGACAGAAGGAAGACAAAAAACTCACAGCGCAGTATTGTTTAATCTAACTTGGCCTGCAGGCTCAAAACGCTTAATCTAATTCCTATGGAATTAGCCATACCTAATCCTACTATGACTGAATTTCAATAACCTGAAATTAAAGCTGGGACAGCTGGGGGAGGAAGACATGAAAACTGAGCTGCTAATTTTCTCTTAGTTATTCTTAGTTTTTAATGCAGTGAAGCACCTCCAGACAAGGCAGTCATCACAGTTTGGTGGGTGTTGTACAAAACAGAATAACGTATTCTTCCAAATAACTTCCTATTAATACATGAAAAAATAATTTAAAATAACCCAACCAAACAGATTGAGGCATCAAGAAACAACACTGCTTCTTGAAAACTTAGTGGCCTAATGCAAAGCTTTCTTCAATATCAATCACTAGTTGTATTTTGAGGCATTTTAATTGTGATGGTGTGATGGGCTGTGTGGTAGACACAACATGGAAAATTTTTAAATAGGTGGCTCACACTAACATACAGGAGAAATGGAATAGAGACAAGAATCTCTTGGAATAGAACAGGAAATCCTGGTGGAAGGATAGCCTACTCATCATCCAATGTGTGGTGAAAAATCTTTCTTTTTGTTTTCTTCCGCCACTGCAGAGCTAAGCTGAATTGCTCTATTATTCAAGCTATTTTTTGATGTCCATGCACACAAAGCTACTTACATGAGGATTCTTTAAGGAAGCATCTCTAAGACTTTGCTGATCAATCTGTCTTGTAAGGAAGAGCAATTTCTGGTTTTATTTTAAGGCAATTATCTTTACATCTACATGGCTACTGTTTAACAGGGATTAACAGATTTTTATAAATCAAGAACAAGAGGGATAAAACTGAGATAGCTGCTACAACTTCTGCTGCTAAGGCTCTAACCACATCTGGATGAAAAACAAATCCAGGAAAACAATTCTAGTTTTGTCAAATTATAGTAGCAGTAAAGTGTCAGAAAGCATTTTATAACAAAAAGCATTAATTTTTTCTTTTGGAAAAAAATCACTAAATATTTAGCAAAAACTCTTTTCTGTGATAATACTATGATAATACTATGATCTAGATGTCAGATGTTTAAGTTTACTTGGTTGGCTTTAGGTTGGACTGGATGATCTTCAAGGTCTTTTCCAGTCTCATCATTACTGTGATACTTTATTTTCCTATCAAACACTTTATAACAGATTTGTCTTGCAATCACCACACTGTGGAAGTTGCCCTGAGTCTACTGGGTCAGTCCCTATAAATTCTTACTCTAAGGTGGGGTTTTTTTTGCAATGCCACACTGGACCTGAGAATATAAAACATAACTTTCTTCACATGCTTTATTTAATACATGATGTTGAAATTCTTCCTCTAGAAATACTTTTGCTTTTCTCCTTTGTTTGCTTCCTTCCACTAAACTTCTACATGCTAAAAATGACACAATAACTGCATTTGTATAAATTACAAATGTACATACAGAGAATTGTTGAGAGACTCAACAAAGCACTGCTTGCACCACACTTTGCAATGAATATGACATTTTCCCACAGTCTGTTTTGTAGGAGACAGACAGCATCTTTCCCAGTGGCAATGAAAGATCACTGAAGGCTGTGGGAAGGGTGACACCTGAACCAGAACCATAACATATTTACCAGCAGATTATTTCTCCAACATCAGCAGAAAAGTAGTTTGGCAAAGCCAAGCATGATTTCCAAGCTGTAAGCAGGTTTTCAAGGGTATGTTGTCGTGCTATGATGCAGAAACAAGCAAAACATCGTGCAACTTAGAGAAGCAATTTTAGACATTTATTTTTGATATAACAGCCTGTGGGAAGCATGTCTCATCTGTATATGCAGAAAAAACACCATCAAACATAACCACAATAAAAAACACCATCCTATATGAATTTCTTATTGATCAGTCTTCTACTGCATATGGGATTGTTTTCTTCCTTGACTGATTCTGTACAGGGAGCTATTCAGAAGCTCTTCCAAATCGACTTTCCTAAAATTCAGACAGATTTGAATTTATTAAATAAGAATTGTTTTTCACAAATGCTTTTATCTGGAATTTTTCCCTTCCATCTTGCTTTTCAGTTTTTCCCCTCCCCTCTCAAGGTGGATGCTTGAACCCCATGTTGCCTGGCAGCTTTTAAAACACATCAGCTTACAATGTCTGTCCCAGCAGAAAGTCAATATCTACTCCTGGAGCAATCAAGCTCCCAGACTATAGCAAAAGTCTGTAAAAAATGTAGTAACAAAGCCTGAAACCAGTCTGAGTCAAGGTTATCTTGTAAATGAGCAGTTGAAACCAACTATATCTACAAAATTACAAAGGCTTTGGATCAACCTGAACTGAATTTTGGGATAAGAAACCAATCTTTGGCTAAGTAAAGTTTTGAGCAATGCAACACACAAGTATCTTCTAGAAGTTTATTCAAATTCTAGTAACAAAAGGCCACTGTTACTTTTGCAATTTTAAATCCCTGATGTGTTCAGAATTCTAGCCCAATCATAGCTTAATATCTTTCTTATCTCTGTAAATGCAAACAGTGAGAAACATTTGATTTTCTAGCAGCACAGCTTTGCAAAATTTTAACTAGGAAATAAACTCATTTCACATGGGTCACTGAACTTGCACCACATGACGAATGCTTTTTATCACTACCAGTCTCAAAAGTATCTCAGTGAAGAAACAGCTGAGCCAAGAACAATACTTCACAGGCTATAAACAGCCCTTTCTCCCCAGATAGACCAAAAACCATACAGCTAGATTTTAACCTTCATCCTATGAAGGTAAATATATTTTCTTCCATGTAAAACATTATACAAATCAAGAGACTAAAAAACAGATTTCAAAAATGATTTGTACAATAAGAGTTCAGATAAGCACTAAATAATTTCATCTTTAAATAAGTAAACTTGAGAAATGTTTCTAAACTTGGGAATCAAGTGGTGATTGTCGATGCCAAGAAATGGAATGGACAGAAAATTGCTTCTGTGCTTACCCAAATGTATACAACACTTACCATGAAAGGATACAAGCACCTGCTTTCTCAGGAACACGGAATTGATCTGATTTCTATTTAATAGCATTTTGTTTCTTCAAAGAGAATGACCAAACTATATTTAATAGAGTTTATTCACCAATCCAACCTCTTTTTAAAACACTTGCCATTCTCAGTCATACAGTGCTCTGAGCACAATGGTGGGAAAAAAGAAGGATCTCTTTAAAAAAATCATTATGAAGAATTGGTATTTCCTATAAGGTCTAAAATACAATTTGTAAAAGATTAGCACCTAGAAAGGTACTAATCTTCTACACATCTAATTGAAGAATGAAATCCTATGATCACAGAATCACAGAATAAACATGGTTGGAAAGGACCTATCAGATCTCCGATGACTTACTTAAAAATGTTCATAATTGTGGTGGGTATTTATACTCTGTGTGATTGGGTGATGCAGGAGCAGACATGTCAGCAGATACTGATGTTCAAAAGTCACCTCAAAAACTGTAGCTATCATGGAAATAACACTATATAAAGATAGCTGTAATGGAAACATCTACCAGCCCAAAATGAAGTTACACCGAAAGAATAACTTTGGCATCTCAAACCAAGGCTTACAAGCAGTCACAAATTATTTACAAGTTATAATAGAAACCTTGCTAAAAGCATTTGTGTAACTCTTGAAAAATACTCATTGCAAAGAAAGAATGCAGAATGAAAATCGTTATTTGTTGCTTGTGAAGTTTGTGTATTTCTATCAGAAATTACTCTGAACATTCACAGATTTCTCAGATTAAATCACTATACTAGTAAAATATCACCTTAGATATATTTATACACAGCTCAAACACACATTAAAAAGAAAATGCTATTTGGCTTTTTGGCTTGGTTTCAGGTTTGGGTTTTTTTTTTTTTTAGAAAAGACTTTTGCATTTGCCGAGTAGCAGTCTTACAGAGACTGTAAGAGAGAGGATTTTAATATGTTAAAGAAACGAACTGCAGGTTAAGTTTGCAAATAATAAAAATTAAATGCATCAAACAGTAAATAAAGGTTCATGCAAGTGAATTTAAAGTTATGAGAAATGAGGAATAACCCAAATTATCTAGGTAACCTCTACTGTTAGCTCTCAATATTTTGACAAATATCTGAAACCTGCAGCTGCTCTCACTAAGTAAAGCTGTGGAAAAAGCAGGAAATGAGGCGCATGAAGGTGCCTTAAAGACAGCTCCTACCTACTCCTCACACCATGACTACTTTATTTCCTCCTGCAATAACGTTTTGTATTGTGAGGCCTAATGAAGAAAGCACAAATAAACTCAAGTCCCTTAGGCTGACCAAAGTCCATCCCAGCTAATTAATTCTCTTTCAAACGTTCTATAGTTTCCAAAGTCACCCATGCATGTATTGCAGTAATAAAAGCTTCATCTTTTGCTCCTTGCTTCCCACATGCCTAGCATGTTGTCCCTTTGATACATTCTTCTTGCCCACAGTGCATTATAAGTTTCTCCTGCTGTTGCTGTATTTTTTTCCTCTAAAGTGAGGCACATCAAACCATAGCTGATACACAGTGTTATCTGGTTTTTTTGCTGTCTTAGTTATAATAGAAATTTTCCAGTATAACTCAAATCTCAGCTTCTCAAGTTATGAAAGGCAAACTCGTCTGTCATTCATTTGTACTAAAGATTATCCACAGCTGCCTGGAAACATCTCTTTCATCTTCATGCTTCCTTTACCCATTCACTTTTGTAGCATTTGCTTCTTCCCTTTTCCTACTACTTACTTGGAGGAATTCATTCATTTTTAACTCCACATAATTTCAAAAGCTTTTTCATATATTATGTTTTGCCCACACCACATTTTGCTCTCTCTGGGAACAGCAGGGAGTTATACATCGACTCAACACACCCAGCTTTACAGGCTTTGCTGGTTTCTCACTAATCTAAAGCAAAACTACATAAAGCCTTTGACTGCTTCACTGTGCCCAGCTTGGGTTGCTCCCTCCCACTATGCAGTCCAGCCCTGGGAGCTCTTTGCCATTTTCACTGATCTCTGCTTTGTTCTTCTGAAGGGTATTCCCATTTAGGACACTTCCCTGTGCCTCTCCCCTGCCTCTTGGAAATGTTTTTTCCCCCCACTTCTCTCCCGTTTTGTCCAGGTCACTACAGAACCTGACCAGCAGGGCATTCCATACATGTTCTATTTGGTATGAAAAGTGAGAGACCACAGAGTAAGCCTCTCTTTCTCAATGTGAGAATGATTCTCTCTGTCCTGCATTTGATCACCTCACAGGGAGGAAGAAGCTGAATCTGTCCGAAGGGAAGATATACTCAGTTTAGCAACTACAGCAGAGCCATTGTGACAGGAAAGAAGCCAGGCATGATAAAGAAGACAGATGGGAAGCTTCCAAGGTCTAGTGATCATAGTAATACTAGCTTTACAATTTTTGAGGCTATTATTTCAGAAAAAGCAATTCAAATGTATTAGGCCTTTTTTAACAAAAAATCAGCACTTGAATACAAATTACATAAAAACTTATTTCAATCAATTATTTTCTACAACTGTTGTGAGTGGAGCAACGAAAAAGCATTTAACGCATTGTGGAAGACTCAGAACTACAATAAGCCCACAAATATCAACTGGGTAATTTTACATGAGTTAAATCATGCAAGCTTTAGTCAAAATGCATGCTGGATTCTCTGGAATTCAAATTTTGTAGCTGTCTCAGTACACTCTAAAGCATCACAAAACCTATGAAAATCAGTAGTGAAGGAATTAATACATAAATAAATATTCATCATAAAGAAGCAAAATGCTTTACAACTATTTAGCCCTTAGATGGATGAGGCCAATACCAGAAAAATAGGTATGTGTAGAAAAGAAGCAGAATTAAACATCAAATTACATCAATTTACAACAGCACTGCTTCTTCTAAAAGGCCTTGTAAAGCAAAATCCTATTCCCATGATTTTCTGGGCCTGGTTCTGAACACCACGAACCTCTTTCACAGTGATTTGGTAGATTTAAGGACTTTGGCACAAAGCAGCCTTGTGAAGGCTCTCTCCTCAGTGCTATTTACCCTGCTATGTTCCCAAATTTGAGTCATAATATTTAATTCCTCAGCTATACATAAAATCCATGAAAAGGTATTAAAATTGACATAATAGTAGTGGAAAGTCTTATTTCTGTGGCATTGCTGATGATAATAGAAGCCTCACAAATATTCGTAACATCATTCTCCTCTGCAAGCCCACTCACCATCTTTTGTTCTGCTGTCAAGGACAAAAAATAAAAGAAACCAGGAGGAATCCAGTTCCTAAGCAACACTGTATTTCTGTATCCCATTCAGGCTCTGGCAGAGGTTTATCTTGCTCTAGGCTCTGAAATAGGATATAAAAGGTCTGTGTCACTGTCTGGGATGTAGAGTCCAGCTTCCAATAGCACCTTCTTAAAATCACACTCCTCTTGGGCTGCCTGTATTATGAAAACCAGTGATCTCACTTTTTTCAAGACTTGAGAAATTTTTCATCTCTATCCACCCAAAAGGGCCACCAGGGCAGTGATCAGACCTTTCAGCTGTTACACAATGCCAGGCAAATAAACTCCTGAATTTGGAGGGAGGGGCTCTGATACCAGTGCAATACAAAACATAACAGCAACAAATAGCCCAGACACAAAACCAAATTATTTTCCCCCTGCCAGTAGCTACATCTGGTGCTTGTTTCTCTGAACACTCTTAACCTGCAGCAAAGAGAATTTCTCCTGCAATCAGAGTGGGGCTAAATTGCAGCACAGCAGCAGACCAAGAACACACACAGAGCCATGACACAACGAATCACCTTATGCATAGGAAAATCACCTAATACATCCTCATGTATTAATTCTGTGATGACCTGATGAACCTCTCATGTTACCTATGGAAAGAATATCTGTCATCTCTCTAGGAAGGTCTGGCATACCTGAAAACATTCAAATGGTATGTTCATAGTTTCCACTACAGTGTTTCTTACACCTGACACAAAGCAGAGCAATATATATACCACCATGACATCACTGTTCCAGGACAGGACACCAAACAAAAAGGTGTTCTGCTAGCACACACATAAAATGCATCCTCTAGTTGCACAAAGCTCCGTGAGTTATTCTGCAGAAGGATTTTTACTATCATGCAGTTGTCTAGTGGCAATATTTGTCCATCTGTTATGAAGGGTATTTCTATATCCAAAGGCACCATATGCATTGCCATGTGCTAGAAGGAATGTAGGATTCTTGCTTTGCAAACCAGCCCATCGGTCAGCAAAATGCCAGCAGCTGAGTACTGAGACATCTCTATTCACATCAGAATAGCCATTTAAACAGTAAAAAAATCCCTACATCAAGTCATATTTAGAGCTGAGCATCACTAGAGTAACAACTATTTCAGCAATACGATGTTCTTTATAAGTCATATGCAATGTAAATTTATGAGGGCTGAAGAATAAAGCCATAACTATACAAATAATAACCATATATAAAATTAGACCCTTCGACCTCAGTACAGTTATTTCACTCAGGAGTACTTTCCTTTATGAAGGATTTATTTGTTCTGGCCTCACTTCTTCTAATGACGGTTGGTTATATTCACAAATGCATGGGATGTTGATTTGAATGATTTGTTTCCCTGCTAAAGTGTAGGATTTATTTCCAAGTATCAGTCCAAAGAGTCCAAGTTGTTCCACTATATGGTTTTTCCACAAGCAAAGCAGAAAATGCTTTTCAACCAACATTTTCCCTACATCTTTTATGTTTTTATGCCAGAACCTCCCATTACTAAACAGAAATTACCAAGTTCAATTTAATCTAACCATTCACCAATTACACCAATTGAACAGATATCATGAGAGAGCCTGAGTTCACACACTCCCCAACACCCAGTCAGAAGACATTTCATCTCTTACCCTGGGATACAGGAACACTATGCTCTCATGCCTTTCTAAACTACATCAACAAGACTGTGGCATCCAGCTATGAATTATTAAAACCAAAGAAACATAGATTTAACATTTTTTTTAGAAGTCTTCAGCACAAGCAGAGCACAGCACTTTCAGAGTGCACCATAATGACTTCAACCTAGTCTAGATGACCCAGTCTTTCAATTGGTTAAAGGTAATTTAGCATATAGGCTAATTGATATCTGGATATCTCCTGGGTGTAGTCTGTGACAGACTGAATACAGAGCTCTTGTCAAAAGAATTCAGGAGGAGCTACCTAATTGATCTCAATTAATTTTATTTGAAAACATACAGTTGTATGCAAAACAGTTTCTCACAGGTAGAAAATCATAGAATCACAGAATGGTTTAGATTGGAAGGGACCTCAGGGATCATTTAGCTCCAACTCCCCTGCCATGGGCAGGGATGCCTCTCACTAGACCAAGTTGCCCACAGCCCCATCCAACCTGGCCTTGAATATTTTCAGGGATGGAGCAGTCACAACCTCCTTGAGCAACCTGTTCCAGTGCCTCACCACCCTCAGAGTGAGGAATTTCTTCCTAAGGACTAACTTATGAAGAATGAGGAGTGCAGTAATATTTCATTCACAAAGCTACTGAGTTTCCATAACATGTTCACATTAATAGACTCATTACCACTGCTGCAGATTGGTATATCTAAGCAGCACTCATGGGTATCTTATCCCTGCTTTGGCACAGTGTGTAAGAGCAGGTCCTGCTGTCTGCATAGAAAGCTGCTGAAAGAGTCAAATTTAAGATAGGCAGGACATAATGATTGCTACAGAAGTTAAAGGTATTAAAAATGCAGCTTTCAAATTGCTCAGTATTTTCCATACAACAGATCTCAGTGAACTGTACAGACTCTTGTCAGTCTGGTTGCTTTTCTGTCCCAAGACACAACCCAAGGCTGTAAATAGCAGTCATGCATGCTTACACACTCACTGAACTGACTTTTTTGTATGTTTAAATACTTCTATGCTGCTGCTGCAAAGGGTTATCTGAACCTCTTGATTCCCCAAGGAAATTTTGCTATAATAGTCTTTTCCCTCCTCCTGCATAGAAGATCTACGTTTAATTCAGTGATGCTACTCGGGGACATGAAACATCATGGACGTATTGGCAACGCTGTGACCTGACCCTAAGTGGATTAGCTTTGCTGGCAAGTGGTCTAAAGAAAGGGTTATACAGTATTAGAACTTGCCACCAAATAAAAAAGGTTTGTTGTCATCATGCTCAGCCTGACTTAATTTTTCATTTTTGACCTGTCAATGAAGAAAACAGAAGACCAGATGCTGAGTGTTTTTGAAAGACCATTCTGGCTCAAATACCAAGCCAGCAACTCAATCTTTCCCTGACCTTCCCATGTGCAAGTCCTAACTTGTATATTCTCTTTTGCACAGGAAAATAAATGTGCATAAAAACATTACCTAAGCCAAGAGCTACCTGTATTTTTTAATGCTGATTAAAGATACTGTAAAAGTGTGTGAGGCTTGTAAAGACCATAACACTGAGAGAGCAAGCGGCAAGCACTGACAATTCATACCAAGAGCTTGCTTCATTTTTGTATATTAATCTGGCCATTTTTACCTAAAAATACTATTGCAGAGAAGATCAGGTCCTCCCTTATCACCTCAGAGGTTATACTATTTAACTGTTCAGAGATTTCTGGATCATTATTTTAAATGTCACCAAATCCAAATCACGGTATTAAGGAGTTTTTAGTTATATCTTTGTTCCATACATGCCAAAATGTTTGCTCCCTCATCAACAGTTCCTGTTTATTCTGCTCTTAATTTATTAAGTTCTGAACTCTCAGACAGTTGCAGTAAGTTTAGTTTAAGGAGTAAACATGGGAGAACTAAAACTACAGCCATGAACAATGTCTTTAGCTAGCCACACTTAAAGAAGATCAACAGTATTGGGGTGTTTTTAAACAATACAGTAAGTATCTTTCATGTGTCACATCCAAATGCTCGCAGATATTTATGTCAAACTCAGATCAATGGAAAAAACAAAATCCAGCACCAAACCTGATCATAAAATTATTTTACTAAAATAAGTTCACATTTTCTACCAATTTAAATTATGCAATTTTTGTCTATGTCTTCTGCAGAGTACAATAAGCAAGCAGTAGGTTTCACAAGGCAGTATAAGCTGAATTTAAGCTTGTACAGTAAGACTGGTGTAACTGCAATGTAAATGCCTACAATGTTTGTACAGAAGTAGATTATTTTAATAAAGTTTACATTACTTAAGTTTAACAAAACATCAAGCCAAATTTTTACTTCTCTAAATATTAGTTCAGCTTTTACCCTAGAAGAACTATTTTGGTTTAAAACTAATTTAGGTTTAAAACTTTGGGTCATACTACAGGAATTTTGTCATGTAAAAATGATACATGAAATGAAAACTAAGCTCGTAGATGGGCACATATTTATGTCTGGATCCATCCAATTGCATTGCACAGGACATAGATGTGATGACGAAGAAAAAAACATAGGGAACTTGCCTTAGAAATATGTAGACATTATTAAATGGTCATAAAATTTCTTCAAAGCATATCTCACACAACATATTCTACAGGGTTAAAAAAGTGTTATTGAGAAAGAAAAACAGCAAGGAAATTTACTTGAAAACTGGTGTTTCCTCCCGTTTTCCAGCCTTAGAAACTTTCCACTTTCATGAAGTTTGAATTAATGAAGCTGTGTGATTTAATATGACATCAGAGACATCAGCAGAGAGATGATTAGGTATATGACTCTTTCAGTTTATGTTACAGGGCACTAGAATGCTAAATAATAGAGGTCAATATTATGCTTTTCTGCAGACAAGATTTCTTCGTATAAGGAAAGGTTAAAGAAAGAGCAGAGAATCTGACTTTTCAGAGGAGAAAATAAAATACACCTAATAAATTTTGTAACATGACAGGGCAGGAAACCAGAGGAAAGAACTATGAACAACCAAAATATATGGCTTTATTTGAAATCTGTCTATCATGCTCATTCCATTAAAAATTGAATACCAATGAAAATAGCTACGATGGTCTCGAACGCAACCTGTGATATCTGCTTGAGTGTCCAATACTGTACTGGGCTGAGTATCTTTGCATTTCACAGGACTGAACAGTTTCATTCTTGCTTTCCATAAATACAAGAATCATATTTTCAAAAGTTGATTGCATGTACTACAGTGTACTACACTAGATGCAGTGTACTGTAGTGGCTTGAAAATATCCTTTTGGGAAAGGTGATAAAGTTAAAGCACTGCATTTCTGCTTTTCAACTTGAATTCAGGGGTTTTTTTATTTCATTAAAATACGTTTCATTCAAATCAAGGGTTTGTTACCAGGCTACATTGGATATTTATAAACCTCAGACAGAACAGGCAGTAAGGCTCATGCTTTATTGTTGCTTTAAGCCTACTGTAATCTATAAAATATGATCAGCTATTTTGGAGGCTTTACATAATTAAAGCAAAATCCATTTCTCTTTGTCAAACACTATGTGATACAGGGAGATGTTAAACACATAAACCGAGTAATTTTCTCATTAGCTCAGACAAGTATATATGTCTTTCTCTATCATCCCCTTGAAATTATGTTATGAAAAGATACATATTTTGAAGAAAATAATTTTCTTCTTTGCATGTCAATAACAAAAAGAAGTTGGAGACTGTGAAGGGGAGAAAGGGAACAGCTGAAAGTAATCTGAGCCAGAGAATATATTCAAAGGGAAGAACAATGAATATTTCAATTGTGAGATAACTCATACTGAGCTTATAAAAAAAAAAAAAAAAAACAAACCAGTCCTTGGATGCCAAAGTTGGAATGTGACTTGAAGATAAAGAAACAATGCTTCTTTCTTCCACTCTGTAATCCCTCAAATGGGCAGCTTTAAAATATTCCATAAATTAAGTATGTATTTCTGGTCAGTAATCAGGTGTATTTGCTTTTTGCAGTTAATTACATTCACAGTATTTAAGAAAGCAGTACACTCCAATGCTTTCTGAAAATAAGAAGGTATAGTTTTAGTACTAGTTCCACAGTCCAGCTTACTGACCTCGCTGCACACTGCACAGCCATGTAAAACTTTATCCATGTTTTTTTACTACATTTTATTTATTTAAGACAACCTGGAATATAGTTTTGATATAACAAACTGAAAGAAACTGAGAGGCCTGAGGGATCAAAATGGAAATTAAATTTCTAGTATTCAGAGACAGAGAAACCTGGGCTGTCTCAAAAAAACAAAAGACTAAAATTCTAGTGCAGCAATTAGAGATGAATAGTCTCTCCAACACCTGAGTAACAAATGCACAATTCCTCCCACTGAAGGCACAAGATGATCAGGATGACACCAATTTAGAGAAGTTGATTTCTGTGAACACAGTTCTCACTCCTTTGACCACAGTGGGATGAAACTGAGGCAAGAATTTTTTCATTCGTTTAGTCAATGGCCAGGGTTTCCCTGTGGAAAATGCAGTACAGGTCTCTCAACTTTGGACTTTAGTACCTTTAGTAATACTCCCATGAGTCCTTCACAGGCACAGCTCTATCTAGAGAAGATGAAGTGCAAATCCAACTCTTCCTTTCAAACTTAAACAAAATAATTGGTCCATGTCTCAGCCAAGCTTAAGTCAAACCAGTGCAATGCAAACCACTGCAGTGACAAGGCATTTTTTGCCTCTGCAAACACAAAAAACTTTCTTCCATTATATTTAGCCTTTATTTTTCCAGAAGATCTATCCCTGTACAAAAACAATGCTATTGTATTCAATTCAGATATACTTCAAACTCTGTTTTAGGGGGAACAATAGCTTGTTAATTTTGAATATGCCAGAAGCAATACTGAGGTTTCAAAGCACATAGTCTACAAGCAACAAATATTAATGCCTGCTTGAGCTGCTCTGTGATATTTTATCTGGAGATCTGCCAAATTCTTTGTCTGCGATCAGCTAAATTTTGATGACCATCAGTAGAATGGCTATTTTTGCATTCAACAAGCTTATTATCAACAAGCTCTATTGTTATAAAGGTGGCATTTTCAAAAATTAAAGAATTTGAAGCAAATTCTATTCTAGGTAACCAGCAAATTCCGCATTGCTCTGAAAGGTATTTTTACAAAGCTCCATTTTTCAATTATTTCACACAACATGCCATGTTCCATGAGTTTGGATCTCCAGTGCCAGGCTGCCTTGTATCCTCCAGACTCCCAGAAAAAGGACTTTTGAGGCTATCTTGAAAAATACATTTGATTAAGTAACCAAAGCCATAAAGGCCATTTTCATTGATCAATACAGCTTTCTGGCTGTTTGTCACTGAAACCAGTGTGGCACTTCCTCTTAGCTTTATTTTATAATTACTATTGCACGCTGAAAAGGGGCTCTCCAAAAGGAGCATTTCTAAAAGAGTTATTGCTATAGAAAGATAAACTACTTCATGAAAGTAAGGAACAGCCTGTGGATTTCATCTACATCATTCCACAAAACTAAAACATGTACAGCTTCACCTTCTTTCCCAACTGCTTAAAGTTTGCAACAGCACATTTTCTCCCACATTTATATGACGCTACTAGTACACAAAGCCTCATTTCCTATACATTTCCTTAGGAATCATATTTCCTTTTCTATACTGGAGTTATCCCAGAATCTCATCTATCTAATTTATATTTTAGCTACCAGCTGCCTCCAGAAGCTACATGTCCCTGGCTCTGAAGTGCTAATGGCTTTCTTGTCTCTGCTCCCATCTCAAGGTTGTAGTAAAGTATAATCCTCTCACAAAATGGACTTCTGGGATAAACTTCCTTCTTCTTGTTCAAACAGATCAGCTGACAGAAAACTCAGAAATGATGACTGCCCAGAATTATGAACTCCACTAAAGCCCATTAAAACAAATTAAAAAATCTCTCATTGCGTTTTTTATTAAATAGCTCCCATGACAACTTTGAAACATATCTTTTGATTTTGCTCAGAGATGTTTATTTTCTGGGACACCAAATGTTGAGATGTTTCACTTTTCACCTGCAGATATTTTTCCCCTCTTGGACTGACCTAAGGACAGCTGGAAGAGAGGAAAAGGGAATGACTGAATTTGTAGGAAGATGGTGAGGAACAATAAGAGATCATTTTGTATTGTCTCTTTGGACCATTAGTCATATTGATTTGAATTTTACTCATTAAAAAAATAATTGTTTTAAAGTTTTCTTGCTAAAACAGGGTTCAGAAGAGCAGCTATTGAAAGCATTGACTCCAGAGATTTGAAAACCAAACTGATTCTCTTCAGCAAAGCCTCACTAAGTGATTGACAACAGCCTTAAGCCATCTTTAATTACCAACAGATTTGTGTTTCTCCTATGGCTACCTTTTTTAAAAGGAAGTATAAGCTGATGATATTTTGACTTCATCTGCTCCCATCTCAAGCTTCTACCTTTAAAACTCAGCTCACTCATCTCTAATATGTAAAGGCTCTTTCGTCAGCCGTGG
The DNA here is from genome assembly GCA_013397515.1 of Upupa epops. Lineage (NCBI taxonomy): Eukaryota > Metazoa > Chordata > Aves > Bucerotiformes > Upupidae > Upupa > Upupa epops. The sequence continues at coordinate 26,641 of VZRI01009982.1, forward strand.
ATTGCTTAGACATGCTGTACTACATGTCCAGCCTGGGCTCTTTACATAAAAATCCCAAATGCTGATATGTTATGGTCAAAGGCTGATCTGTCTCGCATTTTACTGCCTTCAGGCATCCCACACTCTGTGCCCCACACCTTAACAATTTGCAAAGTGGATGTGAATTTGAGACAAAAATCACAGGCATATTCTTGTCAGATGCACTGTAAATTGGATGTGCACTGACTGATGAATACTTATTCTGACTTCATTGACCTAATCTGTCTGTAGATTCCCTGGGAGAGGTTTCCCTTCTCCAGTGCAGGCACCATAATCCCTTACCTGGAGCACTGCTACCAAGCTCTTGCATTTTCTAGTTCTTTTTTTGCTTTATGTCGTGAAGACACAAGTTTAACAAACAATATTAATCAGGCTTGTGGTTCCAGACAGGCAAATTTCTAGCAGTATAAAATTGGAACAAATCATTCCATTTATACTATGGCAGGCTATTATGGAAGGTACTTGCAGCAAAGAAATTAGATTGACAGATACTAAAATCAGTATTGATAGCAATGCTTGAAAGAGGAAAAAAAAAAGATAAAGAACAAGAACATAAAATCACCAGGCGATTTAGCTTCCAATGTTCTACAATCCTCAGGTGACACATATGACTAAGAACAATTGCTAGGAAAGCAAGTGCTTGGGGAAAAGCATTTAAGTGGCAAAACAAACAGAGTTTCAGGCAAATTTGAAGTTCTCTGGAGAAACACAGCAAATAACAAGACTTCACATCACCAACTCTATCACCTAGTATGGATCACTGTAGATCCTATCACACAACTACAATCCTGTCTAGTAAATGGTCTTCACAAACAGGTCCTACTAGCCCTACTCTATCTGTTTTCTTAAATAGGAGAATCTTAAGAAAGACAATATTCTGTTTAAAAGTTGTTAAAAGTGTCAGTTAAAATAGGCCATTTCCCTCCTCACTCCACCTCCTATTTGTACTTTGCAATACTGAAACGGAAACACAAAAAGTTTCCTTATAGCAAAGAGAACTTTCCCTTTGGAATTCAAGCAAAAAGAGTGTAAGCCTGTGTTCATTACCCTAAAAGTGCTCATGGCTCAGCACAGGGACGAAAGACTGTCCTAACAGTAACAGGCTAAACAGCTTACTAGTGCTGGATGGGAGAAGTCCCACTCCTCTTCTTGCTCCAGTACAGGTCTCCTATTCCTCCTGCCCCATTGCTCCAGCTCAGGCACTGGCCAGACTCATTGCAACGTTGACTCAACTCACAGAACCAGCAGAACATGGCCACAAATGCAGTATTTTCTGCCATGTTAAACAGTTGAATCAGCTCCGTGAATGGTTGTCAGATCACACACAAGGAAGAAAGTTGGACAGCAACAGGACGGTAGATCAACTGATGCTGCAACATTGGCACTGATATGGGTACAAAACCCCACATCAGTTCATGGTTTGTTGTTACATACAGGACCTAAGCCAAAGGAAAACTAAGCTGTGGCCATACAAATACAAACGTTGCACTGTTTCTCCATCATGAGAAGAATAGATTTTATACTTCTCTACAAGAACACTCTGACACTGAATTGTCTCTAGTGTGCCTGTACACTGATTTTATGCATGTGAACTGCCTTCCCAACAAGATGGCTTCTAAACCAGACTTGTAATTGCCAGTGTAAACTTAACACTCAAAGGGGGGAAACTTCTGTGTTTACAATAGCCCTCTAATACAGTGTGACTCCTCAGCAACTGAGCCAAGGTGAACTTGGGGGCAAATATTTGCTCCCGCTAATCTCTTCTAACTGATCCAGTAAGTCTCATCCTTTGTTGGGAAGGAAAAACTCTTTGTCCATCAATATCCTTCCACCTGGTATTACACCATACACATCTACCTCTGCTTAGCAGAGCTGTTTAACACAGGGCATCTGTCTCTTTAAGAATGGCCAGTTCAGTGTTCAGAAGTGCAGAGTGTTAGTGATTTATTAAATACTGACTTAAAATTTGTTGACATTTATGTTTGAGTAGAATCATGGTAAAACCTGCAGCACTGACAGATATGCATATATATGTTCACCAGCTTTTCATAGTGGTCTATGGATAGAATCATAGAATCATTATGGCTGGAAAGGACCTCCAGGGTCATCAAGTTCAGCCCTCATCCCAACATCTCCCTAACCACTAGACCATAACCTTAAAGGCTACTCTTATATTTCGGAATAGGCTTGGTCCTGCCTTTGTTTGTATCTGCCAGTACTATGAAAAGCCATCCAATTCATTCTGCTGAAATAAAGATGCTTTCACACACCTGGATATTTACAATAGTGATACTTGAAATATATGATATCCCAAATTTGCTTGAGGAAACATGTCTCAGTTGCAAAGACCTTCCCTGAGCCCTTGGCCTTTTGCTTATTAAATATGCTGCTGTTTCCAAGATTCCTTCCACTATCTGGGTCAGGTCAAGTTCGTTTCTGCCACTACTGTTTTATGAACCCTCATTATTAATACCACAAATCAATCTGTTGAGTAGTTCACCCACGAAGATATTTCTAGATGTCCACCTGGAAAAGGCCTAAACTAATTTGACAATTTGTTGAAGTAATTCTGCCACCATCCTCACCCCAAGGCAGGTTCTGGCACCTTCCTTCATTCTCTTGTGTGCTATGGGGGTTCAGCCATGTGCACCTGGCTGAAATAAAATTTGGGAAGGGTAAAGGAGAAAGAAAGGAGCAGGGCAGCTGTCTGCCAGCTCAGCAAATAGAAACAAAGCATGGCAAGGCAGAAGTGACTACCTTCTCTCGGGCACAAGACCAAGTGTGGTCTCTCAGTTCCACCGTGAAGGAACATTCCAACTTGTCTCCCAGCCTGTGAGGGCCCGTGCCACAAGGGTGAAAAATCTTTTCAACTGATCCATATTTACACTATCCCCATTTCCAAAATTAACTTATTTGGAACATGTATTGTCAGAGACACAGGAAAATTGCACCTCTATGTTTTGTACAGTAATATTGCTGCTAACATTCCTCCATTGTTTTCCTGGTTTGAGTTAGAGCTGCAAGACTAATTCTGTTCAGTGATTTCTTTTTTTCAGCTCAGTCTCTTGTAACTAACTGCAGTTTCTAAGTTAACAGTGTATTTGTGCAGACAGCTTCTGCTTCTGTAAGAGGTGACACCTGATATTCACAGTTACTATCCACAGTTGCTATGCAGAAAGGCTCAACCCATGAAAATTACATATACAGATTTCCTTATGTATTGACACTACCTTGTTTTGACCCTGGCTGTACTATGGCTACACTCAGTTCAGAAACTTGGAGACAAGCAGTTGCAGTAAATGGGGTGTCCTGGGTGCTCTAGTCCATTATCCTAAGGTTAGCCCAATTCAAACCACTCTGTATAGTTTACCACATACCTTATGCTTCAAAGACTTCCACATATAGCTGTAAATACCTGAATATTCATTACAAATATGCACTATATACAGGAATGACATAGTAGCATCTCCCAGAAAACCCAAGCTTATTCCCATCACTGCTTGCAGTTGCTGTTCACAAACCTCACTGCCCCTTGACTTTGTAAGCAGTCCCCAAACCTTGACACTAAAGGGTAATTCATTGTAAATATTTAGTTATCTGTCCGGCCTGATGAAAAGCCCACATGCCATCTTCTTTGTTCATTCACAAAATAACAAGGTTATGCTGGTTAAGCATTATTTCATTCTCTGAAGATAAGAATTATGGTTGCTTGGAAAGACCATAATCTCCCAGGACATTATTCAGAGTCTACTAGGGTAAAGACATTTAGTTAACTTTCTAAGGGGCATTTAGGAAGATGCTTTAGTTAATTGCATAAACCTCAGTGAAAGAGCAGGTACACAGTGTGTATTCCTCTATCAATTAAGTACTGAGGTTATTGCAACACTCTTACACAACTGTTTCCAAATTACAGGTAAGAAATAAAACTGAATCTGAATTTTCTTTAACCCTCTTCTTTCCATCACTAGGCCAATGTGATTTGCATTATCCTGTAAATCTCAGGTTATTACACTATCAAATTATTACTGTCAGAAGATCATTTTTAGATCCTATACTTAAATATTTTAGTAGCAAAAAAAACTTTTGGAAAAAACCACTTTGGATTCATATAAAGGGAAAGGCTTCAACTGCACAGCAATTACTACATATGTGTTATAGTATTAAGTGAGAAGACAATGTGTTATACACCTGTATCAACAATTCAGAAATCAAACAAAATACTGCAGTAACTTTCTACCTTATCTACTTGTACTGTACTTGACTCTACTCAGCCCCAGCTCTTCTCCCACTGTTTAGAGTTTGGCCCAAGTTTTATTTGCCTATAACTATATGCCTATATCAACACATATACCTACTTACTTACGTATATAACATAAACACAGCTTACTGTTCCTTACTTTAGTTATTTCATTGTCATTCTTGAAGTGACTTTAAAGCAATTTCTTTTCTGCAGAACAGAAACTCCTAACACCTACAGGCACAAAATATTGCATGGGACTACTCAGTATATTCAGCAACAACTGAGTGACTCACACAAGGACATGGCTGCAGAAGAAATGGTTTTATTAAATATTTACTAATTTTTGTGTTTCAGTGACAGAGTTAGCATACCATTCTGAATAAATTATTCAGACTTTCACAGTTCAACCCAAGCACAACACAGCTCAAGAGATATGACAAATCTACAATACTTATCTCACATGCCCACAAAATCCCTTAACCTTTTTGCAGTTCTTGCTATTTTAATCGTGTTTCTAGCTAGGGATGCATTCCTTAGCATGAAGCAGTGTAAACCAGGAAAGTCCAGTTACAAATACTATAGATAAGCAGTGACTGTCCCAGCCATCTCCTGGGGTAAGAACACAACAAACTGAACTTGCCACTGGAACAAGAAGTCCACCAGAGTATTCTCTAGATGTTGAAGCATCAGAGGTGTCCTAACAAAAATACTCACTGGCCAGCCAGGCCAGCTCAGGATCCTGCATTGCACTGACTAACTCCAGCTGTTCCAATGGGACCAGACAGGGCAGCCAGTACAGGAAGACATGTTCTCCCATCTGTAGGGAAATCCTCCCTCATGAACCATAGTGCATTGTTGTACTGTGCCTTAAGCCTGCAGCATTCTCAGCATTTGCACCACTCCTGCTTTCCACATTTTAGAACATAGCCCTAAAGAGTCTTAGCACACATATAACAGGCCAGTTTAGAACCCTGCCAAGTTTATGGTATAGGTGCAGTTGTATAGCTCTGAACTCCAGAAGTGAACTGCACATTGTGATACTTAGAAAAAAAGGGAAACACCAAATGTCAAAACCAATCCATATGTAAACTACATGAGAAAATTGTTGAGCATTACCTTCTGCAGGGTTTTCTTCACTGGAGCAACCTCTCCAGATCAGGGCATAGGGAAGAGCAAAGTGCATCCCACACACTTCCATGGCTCTGAGGACCCTGAGTGCTCTGCTCCACTCAAAGCAGTTCTGTGCAAAGTGAGAGAACTAACTGCATTGTGCCTTGTGTTGCTGAATTAGGCACCTTGAGCTAGGTCCTCTAGAAATCAGTCTCTGACTATACTGACACAGGTACAGTCCCTACAGCAGAGCTAGGATTTGGTGCATAATACAAATTGCTCCCCCAAACTAGGATGAGTACTTCCTATTTGAAGTAAATGATAGACTACAGCATTTCTGGGAAAAACTGCTGTATTGGCCTCTGAGATCTAAGATACTACAGAACTACAGAATTCCGGATTTTTGGTGTGCCCAAGTAACCTCATGCTTTAGGCACTTAACTCTCCTCAGCTCCTGTTCTATGCCTCAAGCTACACATAGTGCAACAAGAAACACAGTCATCCAAACCAACCTCTAGCCCATCAACATTGGCCAAGGAGAAAACAGATATAGTGTGAGGAAGAGGCAACCAAAAATCAATTCCTAATCAATTATATAGTATAGAGAGAACATTCTTTGCTATGTAATTAATGGAAATTTACTATTTTTAAGCTTCCTGAGGGAAATTTTCCATGTCAAATGAATTTGTAGGTAGGACTCAGGAGGCTGAAAATCACAACTGCTACACTATGCTTCTTCATTAGACTGTTGCTGGGGGTTTAATTTTCAGTCACGTTCTTTGGTGAGTTTGATCCTTGATGACAGTGTTAACTCTATTTGGTCCTCAGTACCACAGCCTTTTGAGATATCCTAATTATTTCACTGGAAGTTTAATTAAATCTTGTCACACAGGAATAAGCTGCTTCTTGGAATAGCTGCTAAACATACAGCATGTAATTGCAGAAAAAGGAGGATGGAAAATTATAGCTGAACAGAAAAGCTCATGAAGAAAAAAGCAGAAACCTATTTCCAAATATGAATTTAAGGGCACATGCCTGAATATTTTCAGCTTCCTTTATGCATTGAAGATTGGATTTAATCCTCAACCAGATATATATGCTCAAAAATGAGATCTGTCATTTTTTTTCTTTAGAGATTACAGACTTTCTACTTTCTTTCTGATTCTTAGATTCACAAAAGCAAATGAGTAAGTCTTTTACAACGAGCAGTTCACCCAGCCCTAATGCTGAATGGCACGTGTATGTACCTCAGACAGAGCAAGCAGCTAGTTAGTATGTTCTACTTGGAAAACCAAGAAAAAAAAACCCCAAACACATCCCCAAACCCCTTAGGTTAAACATGTGCATATTACTAGAAAGTATATTTCATATTACTGGTATAAATATGGCATTCATAGATAAATACCTTACTTTTTGGAAGAAAAATAAATGACCTTTAAAGGCAGAAGAAAATGTTTGGAAGGATGTATCAACCATAACAAGGCATCAGAAAGTAAAATTAAAACTTTATTATAGATGAAGTAAAATACCAAAATAAATTCATTGTCTAATCTCAATTTTAATACACAAACACCATAGGACATTGTAGGATCAGACTTAAGTACCTTAGAGACTGAAAAAAACCCTCAAGAGCTTTGCATACAGCAAAACTCTCAAACTAGTCTCAACAGAAGGAAAGTAAAACAAGCTGTTTAGAGAAGGAGAGTAACAGCAGCACTAGTGGTAGAGACCAGCTGGGCTGATCAGGAAAGACAGGTCTTCGTTTGCATTCTAACAAATGTTTAAAAGAAACAAAGGAGTGCTACTTGTTAATCTCAGCAGTGTATCTACAATGTGGCTGAAACACTGAAGCAAGATAATTTGTTCTCCAGCCCTTGAACAAATGACCACGGCCATCTGCAGACACTGCTCTTCATTCAAACCAACGGGAAAAATCTCTAAGAACAAGAAAAGTTTCCTGTTTGAAAACTAAAAACTAAGCCTCTGGCACTGGCACTTCTTTGATGCCATTAAAAGGCAGAAACTTGTTTCTTGTTTAAAAAGAGGGAACACAGCACTTCTTACACTACTTTTGAAACATTCTAATAAATGATAGGACTTCTATCCTCTGCATTGCATATCCAAAAAGGTAGGGGCTCTTTAAATCCTCCCCCAGCAAGGATTTACTTATCAAGTTCCACAGAACTATACCATCCTTATCTGTTAATCTGCACACTGGGGTCTTTTTCTTTGGCATTTGTACATTGTTTTATTTCTGATTAGTTATGATCTCGTGCTTTTATTACAGGTCCCTCGCACTCCTAAAATATATTTAACATATCCCTCAGAACTCTTCACCTTAAAGCAGTATCCATGCTTTTGTGTCACACTTATCATATCTGATACAGCTGCCAACAGGGCATCTGCTACAGCTAAGCACAGTAACAAACTTCTCTAAGCCAATTGACCTTGTGTCTGACCACTCCCATTGGATTTCCATGGCAGAATAATCAATTTAAGTTTGTTTATTTCAAAGCAAAGATTCAGATCACACACCCATCACATATTTGGCATAATTTTTCTCACAGATTGTTTTCAAGTACTTCAAGACAGTGAGAGGCTGATCCTACAGCTCCTGGCTCCCAGCCTAGTTCCAACACCTACACCAAAACAAGTTCCACTCACTGCCACTGCTCTATAACAAGGATGTTTTAATGCAGTTATTAGCAGAGTTATGAATGTCAAGATATGACAGATGGATGGCCTGCCCTATCATCACTGAGGATTAACAGACACATGGAATTTACTGATTAGGGTCAGCACAACAACTGCACAGTTTCAGGTTGGCAAATCTCTTTCATCCTTTTTATTCTGTGTGGGTTTAAAGCTTCTCACAGATTAATACCTTCAGGCATCTTCAAACACATGCTGTGGTGGTACTCATAAGAGTTTATTCAAATTGGTTTTTTCCCTAATTCCAATTCTTAGTTGCAAATGATACCCTGAATGATACCAGTGTGTCTGTTTAGCTAAGAATAAATTAACCAGCAGGTGCTATAAAACACTACTCTCCTAAACTGGAGTTGTCATACTGGCAGTGTGTGTGATTTCAGGCAAGCTTTATAATCTATCTCTGCCTGATCCACCTTTTACAGAAAGGGCCATTACTGTCTTTATTTTGTTTGCACTCTCAACCTTTAAGGCTAGCCCTTACTACATGTTCATGGGATAGCATACCTGTACCTTCAATTGTGGATGCAGACAGGGGCAGAACAGAAAACCAGAAATTGTTTTTTGTTTTAAGTTCAACCAGAATAACTTTGGGTATTAGCTAGTTTAAAAAAAAACAAAAACAAAAACAAAACAAAAAAAAAAACAAAAAACAAACCAAACAAAAAAACCCAAGCATAGTATTACAGTATTTAGCCCAAGACATAGAAAACATGGAACTGCGGAGACTAAGTCCACCCCTACCATAAGGTTTGTGACCATCTGAGGAATGTGTTTTATGGAGAATATGGAATACTGCCATAAATATTTAATAGGTGGAAATCAGCAAATATATAACAAGTCCAATACCCATAGTCTGTGAAGCTTTATAAAGAGTGGCTCATATGGTAATTTAAGATCATCACTTTGTATAAACACTATTTTTTAATTCCATCTGCACTTCCAGTACATAAAAAGTCCTTCCCAGTGACAATCTAGTCATTACCAAATTATATGTCTACAGCATCTATCCACAGCTGCAGGTCGTATGTGATACACAGACAGATTTACCTATAAAACAGAGCAAGTAAGACACACAATTGCCATTTTTCAAGTATCTTCACCAGAGAAATAACCTTTGCTATTTCAAATTGCCTGTCTAGCAATCTTCCATAAGCAATTGCTTTATGGACAACTAACTCAAATTCAAAGAACTCTCATTTGAACCATACTTGGATGGGGGATGATGGAAAACTGTGACAAATAAGAAGACTCTTTTTCATCACTTCAAAAATGTATGTGCTGCTATTCCTTAAAACACAGGTACTGGAAGGCCCAGCACATACCCTCTGCAATTTAATAAGTACACTCCCTCACTCTGAAGAGCTGAGGTGAGCAACGGTGAGACAGCCCACAGCACCAGAGCACTCACTTTCTTTTCCTGCAGCTAACCGAAGATGGTCTAGCAATACTGAAGAAATCCTTGACAGAGAACAGATAACTTCTTCAACTCATAGTCCCCATAACATGACTGCTGCTACATGAGCACTATAGATGCTGTAGCCCCACTTGTGAGCAGCAGGCACCTCCCTTTTTCTCAGCCCTGCTCCTCAGCATCTGGCACAGCAAGAGGCACCTTGCAGCCCTGGCCTCACAGAGTATTTCTGCACAACAGTCTTTCTGAAGGTGCTTCTTTTTCTCTCTGGAAAACATTAAAATCTTTGTGGCTTACACAATGATGAGCATTTGCCTGTTGACAGCCTCGTGGCATTCCTATTTACATGTACCAAGCAAGTTTCTCCCAGAGCAGAAAGTCATTTTTGAACTGCTGGAGGTTTGGGTCAACAGGGAAATATTGTGGATATTTATGAACAGTGATGGGAAGATACCTCAAAGTAAACAAATTCAATCAAATTACATATGAAAAGGAAAAAAAAGTCTAGATCTCTACTATGAAGACCGATTATTAACAAATATATAGGCACTAGGTAAAGTGTCACAGTTTGAAATTTGAGCAGGTTTCTCAGCCTGAAGCAGTGGGAAGTTGCTATGGCAACTTGTGAAATTTTTCAGCTCTGCAAAACTCAAGTATGGGTTTGGAGCTTCTGGTTTTGGGCTCCTCCTTTTGACTTCATTTTTGTCGTTCTGAGAGGACCCATTGTTACTGAACCAGGTGCAGCAGCCACCCTGCCCTAGGAATGTGCTGAATGGAAAGATAGAGATGTACCTCAAGGATAAGACAAAGGAAGGCTGCATTTGAAGTCCATTGTCTGCTGAATTGGAGAGAGTTCTTCCCTTGTTTATAGCTGCAGGAATCAGCATCACACATGGAACAGGGAGCTGGACTTTAAAATGCCTGTTGATGCTGAGGGACTTGTGCACAGCCTGAACAGACTGCATGCTTCTTCAAGGAACAGGAACTGGTGAAAGTCCCTTCCTTTTGGGGGGCTGGAGACAACAGATTGCTCTAGTGATGTAAGAACACGTGATGAATCTCTGTATGTCTTTGTGCAGGGTTTTTTACGTGGGATGAATTAAATGTGTTTTGTTGTTTTTCCCCAAACTGAATGAGCTTTTGACTTTTGCCTGCAATTTATCAGTGGGTTTTGAGCCCTCCTGGCTTTGTTCATGTTTTGACACATTAGCACTTCAACTAAATTAATTGGTTAAAATTTAATGTCAGGATAAAATCCTTGGCAGAAAGTCCTTCATCTTGATCAGAGGCAGAAACACTACAGACCTCTGCAGAAATAATGCCAAAACAGATTTTCCTCTGAGCTTCTGTGGGAACAGTAGGTACTGACCCTTCAAAAACTATTGCAAGTTCAGGTGTGCAGTGAAAAAGAAAAGGCCTAGAAGCACTATTTTGATTTCTCTGCTAAACAGTTACAGAAGAACATTTGGCAATTTGTTCAGCTGAGCAGTAAACAACTGCTGCACACAGCAGGAACATGTGGAAAGCAAACTACACCTGTGTGTTCCTCTCCAAATTGCCAGAGGCTGCTAGAATGACTGCATCTCATTTTTGGGATGAAAAACCAAAGAAACCTCAGGAATATTTCATCATTTTCCAGAAAAAGCTGTTAAAGCTCCACATAAAGAGAAAGTGCCATCTGACATACTATCAATAACTAAAAATAAACTCACATTGTGTATGACAAGAACAAAACAGACAGCCAAGCAAGCAACAGGCAGACAGGCGTGTGATTCACTCAAGAACCCAGCTCTACTGATCCACAACCAAGGTTACACCATTCCATACCACAAACAAAATTTTAAGCCTGCTCACTGGGGATCAGCCCACCATGAGCACTGCCCCACAGCCTCCTCCAGCCCTGCAAACATCTCTTTGCTCACTCCCGTCACTTCACCCAGCTCCACAGCATTGCCAGACTCTGCTTGGTTCAGTAGTCACCAGCCCAGCTTACAGGCCAGCACATTGCTGCTCTACCCTCATGTAGCCAGAGGAGGTGCAGCACCATAGTCATTAGCTTCCAGTGTCCCTGGCTTCTTATAGCTGAACCGAGGCTGGCCCTGCCCAGCATTGGCCACAGCCTCTACCGAGCCATAGGAGCCTTTAAATGGCAAAAAATTCACCACGCATTCACTGTAAAAACTGCCTCTGATCTCCGTTGCTAGGGAGGTAAATATATTAAAAGACCCAATCTTGTTAATGTGGCATTGACTTTCATTCAGTGAAAGGAGAAGAATGTAAGAAAGCTACAAAACAAAAAGGAAAAACAAAACCCCAGCAACCTCAAGTAGACAACGCTGGAATTGCTTCTGTAAGCAAAACTACAAATGCCAAAAGCATGACAATTCAAATACATTGCTGTATCTCTGTGAGATATTTATTATAAACTTGGGCCACTGCACGAAACTAGGCCAACCTAAGTTTGACACTCCCTAATAAGAGACACCTCCAACAAGCCTTGGTGCCATGGTGCCCACTGTAATGACAAAGACTGAAGCTTTCAGGGAGGAACTACAGTCCTTAAGCACATCCTCCTCATTTAAAACATCACCCATGCAGGTGCCATATCCAGGTGCCCAGCTGTATTTAGTTTAGCTGGAATGGAGTTGATCCTCCCCATGGCATCTGTCACAGGGCTGTTCTCTTTTGGTGGTAGCTAGAGGGGTGCTGGCAACATACCAGTGTTTTGGCTGTTGCTGAGCAGAACTTGCCCAGTACCAAGGCTGTGGGCTGTTTTTTGCCTTCCTAATGTTCTCCCCAACAGGAGGCTGAGGGATGGGCCAGGCCAGCTGACCCAAACTGACCAAAGGGATATTCCAGACCATATGACATAAAAGTGAGAGGAAAGAAGAAAGGGGTTTAGGGAGCATTTGTTAATGGTGTTTTGTCCTACAGAGCAACTGCTACATGTGTTGCAGCTCTACTCCTAAAGAGCAGCAACAATGGGGAGTGTGGGGAGAATAATCTTTATTATTTGCCTTCACTTGTGTGTGCAGCTTTGTCTTCTGCTTTGTTTCACTGTTGTTTTTACCCACTGGCCTCCAGTTATATTTTTCTCCCTTGTCCATCTAAGAAGGGTCAGTGATAGATGGGCTTTGGTGGGCATCTGGGCCCCAGCCAGGCCCAAAGCACTACACCCCCAGAGCACAGCCATATGGCTACCAACACTGTGGGTATGTGGCCAGGCAGGGAAACTCTGCATCATTTTTGAAGAGTGTGCTAAGAGAAAAGCTGAAATGCAAGATGAGAAAATAGCTGAAGAGTGTTTTATGAGTTTAAATATTTCTTAATCAAATTATTTGTCCAGTTCCTTCTAGTATTTTCAGTCTCAACCTCTGTCCAGGCAATTCCTTTGATCTAATACTATAACTGTATGATTATTTCTGTCTTCCACCTAAAGCTTTAAGCGTATCTTGTCACCTGTCCCTAACAAAACACAATGGCAGAGATACAGGAAAAGTGAACAAATGCAACCAGCAAAACAATGAGAAACAGTATTTACAAGAGAGGTAAAAAAAACAGTAGTCAGTGAGTCTGATTTACAAGCTGACCAAACACCAGGTATAGGTATGAACAGGAACTGAAGCTCTCAGAAACACAAAGCTTTGGGGTTTTATTCACACAAGCACCAGGCAGCACCACTTTAATATGCTCTGCCCAAGCAGAAACAAAGTCCACACTAGCTCCATGTCATTAACTTCCCAGCTGGGCCACATTATCACATCATCAGGATGTGACCAGGAGTGGGGGACACTGACTGTACTGAAAGTGATGCAAATAGCTTGTTTCCCATCACGTGGATACATGGAGGACACATATTACTGGCTGCTGACCTATGAAGAGCTCAAAAGGTGCTGCACCTCATGCAAGATCTTTTTTCAAAACCTAGCTGCCACAATGAATGGCCCTTAACCCCTGTCTTAAATTAGGTTGAGCAGGTCAAGCACACTTCAAGGGGTCATCCCCACTGACTTCTGAAGAGAAGCTGGATTGAATACGTAAAGCCAGAAAAGTGCAGATTTCTCCAAGGATGACTGCTGGCCTCCAAAAGCAGGAGATGAGTTCTTTACCCACAGCCAGCACAAGAGTTCATGGGGGAGCTTCCTTCCTCTGCACAAACCTTTTTTTCTGCACCCTTCCCACAAAAAAGCAAGTTTCACAATGAAAACCTGAGAGGTCCTAACATGCCTACCCATCCATCCATCCATCCATCCATCTACAAGCTGCTCAAGTCAAGATGGACACTGACACAAGCAATATTACACAGCTAAAGTACCTCTTAAGTTGTGATTTGTCACTGATGTATCCCACCAAGGGCTCTCACATTCATGTCTGATTACAAATGTTTCATCCAAGGTCTGTGGAAATGTTAAAAATCAAAGCGTGCAATTCATGAAAAAGAAAACGAGCACAGAAAAGCATTTGCCTTGAGGAAGTCTGTGATATTCTGGAATTAACTGAGATACTAATTTTACATGAAATTAGGAGCACCTCAAGCAGTACGATTCATAAGATATCTATATGTCCAAACTGAATTAAGGAAGAAAATACACTATTTTATAATAGCAGAAAGCATTAACAAACCTGGTTTATAGCCGTATTCATTGTGTTTCAACTCTGGCCCGAGCTTATGTTGAACTGAGGGACACTTCATGTGAAATCAATGCTCACGGTGTACATACAGCCTTCTTCAAGTATTAGTGTGCAGACTGGCATGTGTTTTAATTGAAAGTAGGGAGTCCTGTTACCAGTGAAAAATGTGATTATACTTATGATGTTTCAGGTATCCTGATATCCTTGTAAAACTGATCTGTAACTAGCCTCATGTAAGTTCAATTAATGACTGATAGTCAGTATCACTTTACAAATCAGGAATGAGAGATTTGACACTCTGTTCTACTGTAACCCTTGGAGCATCAATCCTCCTCACGCAGGGATTGTGGAACCAAATATTATGCTGAGATAATTAATGAGTTCCCTGTACTGTAATGAGTTCTATTACTGTACAGTATTAATGAATTCCATTACCATAAACTAATATTTGTTAATACTTACCTATATTCAGTGAGTTGTTGGCCAGAACTGGAACAACTTAAAGCCATTGAAGACAGCTTATCTACTAAGAGTTTAGAGGAAAGTAGATGTCACTAGGTGCCAAACACTACAACTGTTACAGGTCTGCAAAAACCTAACTTACATTCAGAGCTCCACAACCTGCTGACACATTCAGGCAGCCTCTGAGTGGAAACCTCTACCAACAGAAGTAAGAACCAGATGTCCAAGCCTTTAGGAAGGGTTTAATTATCTGCAGGATACACTAATTAAACCCAATTAAGTACTGACATGCAATCTTAAATCAGAAAAAGTTTAATGAGGTTAAGCACAAATTAAAAGGTCAATACTCTGGCATATGCTTACAGAGCTGAATGTTCAATAGGAACACCAATAAATTCAATTTGTGATATTAGTGGAGTACTGAGAAAACCATGCCTTGCAAAGATTGAATTGCCCACAATACTCCACAAGTTTCTGTGTTAAATAACACAAAGTATCAGTACAGAATACAAAGCTATGCTCATACTGCTGTTTCTCTGTCTCATTTACTTATTCAGAACATGCTTATTCTTAATTAAACTATGTTAATGTGATGTTTAAACGATTTCTGCATGGGTTTGCCCATACAGCTGCCAACAGTCTTTTCCTATTCAAATTAACAAAACCATTCAAGAGACACACATTCTAACTCTCTTTAATAACAGAATAATTAATATTTATATAGCATTTTCTGTTTTAAATGAGATATGCTTATTGATATTGGGACTGTCCTGTAATGTTTTTAATTAAAATCTGATAGGTTTGTAATTACCTATTTTTCTAAATATTTTGTATTTATTCTGATCACTCCAATAGGTAACATTTTCTCATTGTTTAATATCCTAAAAGCTGAATAAGCCAATCATTAGAGTAACTCTGTGGTAAAGGAAATGCATCTGTCTGATCAAAAATACACTCTAACAATTTGTGAATATTTTGGAAATTGCTTATCAAATGTGTGTTTGTATCTTTGAACATACATTAAAAATACATAGTACAATAAAATCAGCAAGCCTACATTTTGAATAACACATTCAACTTTTGTCAGTTATACTCAAAATTTAGTTGTATGTCACAAAGAAAAGAGTATTCTAGAACAAAGTGTTTCAAAACTTTAAACATTTTAAACTTCAAGCAGTTCAACTTGTATTACACAACAGCCGAACTCACCATCTGGAAGGAAACATACATTCTCTATAAATCTATTTAATTTGAGAAATGGATGAGTCCTAGATACTGATTTTTTCTCAAGGATACCATGTTCTAACAAATATGTGAGAAGTACACATGGACATATGTTAGCCAGGAATTAACAAAAAAGTAGATTACTGAATACTGTTGCACAGAGACCACTGGTCACCTCACTCTTTTACCGAAAATCCATAGACACCACATAGCATACAATGGAACCATATAATGGTTTTAGGATTTTTGTAAGAGCATTATTTGTTCAGAAAAGTAACATGCATGGGAGGGTAGTCCATACATTTCTGAGCTATGGTGTAGAGACATCTAAAGCTATGGTCGTACACACAGCAGAGCAGTTTGTTCTTTTGTTCCCTTTCTACTTCTCTCAATATCCCACTAACATATGAAATCTTATGACATCTTATTTTCTATCAAGACAAAAAGCTGTTTTCTACTCTTGGTAAAGCGCAGCAAAATAAAAGCTTTACAGTCCCCAGCTTTGACCAAAGACACAGTAATTACATGTGCAAGTGAACAGAATGAAGACTAGTTAAGTCTCAGAATAAATATAATGTGCAGAAACCCCAGCACAAGTAGTATTGGAGATGCTTTACTTGAGGACTATGTTTCTGTGCTTGATCCAGAAGTACGACACAGAGCTGTAAATCATGATGCTGCTCATCACTGGGTACTGATGCTCTTAACTTTGATATGGTACCATTCTAGCTGCTGTCAGGCATTCAACAGAGAATGAACAGCAACTATGGTAGTTACTAGAAGACACTTAAAACAGGTTAATAAAGATCCCATTAAGACAGAACGTGAATAATTAGGTTTCTAGTGCATAGAAGGCCACTAATAATGAGCTACTCTGAAAGCAGGAATTCAGATGTTTTTCTTGCAGGCAGAATTGAAAGGAAACACATTGCTTTTCCAGTGTATTTAATTTTCAATACAGAGTCTGCAATGAGCTGCTAATAATCATACACTATGTCACCTATTTACATATAAGTAGTTCTGACCTGACTTAGCTACCAACAACAGTTAATTTAATTTATTGTCCTTTGGCAAGTGAATAGTCATTGGTTTTCTAGCGCTTTTAACCTGGGCAAACCCTTGGGAAATAAAAATAAGATTGAAAGAAAATTACTACTGGTGGAGAACAGCAAGAAAGTGACAGCAGTATATATAAACCTCAGGCAGCAGTGGAATAAAGTGTCATATTATTGTATGCTGTCTCCTAAAGTTCAATATTACCTTCTTGATTTACACTTCTATAATTTTTTCCCAGTAATTCTTCTTGCTATGGGGACTTTTACACCTAACTTAATGTTTTCAGCTGGGAAGAAGGATTACTTACTTAGCATTAAAAAAAATCTATCAGAATTCATAAGAATAAACCAGTGATGTGCAACCAACAACAGCTGACTAAGGGGACAGTTATTGACCACTAATGTCTGAATATTAGAGTAAGATTATTTGATCATCACTCCAATACCACTTGTAGGATAAGACATTTGAAGCAGCAAACATGGGTGTTTGGGGTCTGCTAGGAAAACGCAAATCCCAGCAGCATTTCTTTTTCTTGCAATGCTCACAGCTGTCAAACACAAAGTACTTGACTGAGTGTGCACTGGATGACTCACTACTGACATCATTATTGTAATGAAGTCTAGATAATGAAGATCAGGAGAGCAGTAAGAGGAACCAACACTTCTGGAGCTTGCTGAGAGTGCTATCTTATAGTTACTTCTGAGTGCACTGTTTTTTAAAGTGACATTCGTCAACAAAAACAAACACCAAGAGAGAACTGAACACTGGAAATTCTCTATGAGTGAAACACAGACAGCACTGGCCTCAGGAAGTGTGTGTGTTTTTCCAAACCCTGCTCCTTGCCTGGAGCTGAGATGCAACTTTCTAGTACCTCAGAGATCATAGAATCATTAGGGATTGGAAGGGACCTCAAAAGATCATCTAGTCCAATCCCTCTGACGCAGCAGGATCACCTAGATCAAGTGGCACAGGAACACATCCAGGTGAGTCTTGAACGTCTCTAGAGAAGGAGACTCCACAACCCCCCTGGGCAGCCTGTACCAATGCTCCGTTATCCTCACTGTGAAGTTCCCTCTGATATTTATATGGAACCTCCTATGTAAGCCAACTCCAACCCTTACAGCACAAGCTCTGGGCAGAAGCACAGGAGCAGAGAAGCGGGATAGAGATAGTCACAGAAAATATTTTCATGGATGTTTTTTAAGTGCTTCTGGATTCCTAGAGATTCTTGACATGTAGATTTCTTGTCTGCTCTCCTGCATGTCCCATTTTAGCATGTTGTAACATACTGGCTTGGAAAACAGTAAAATCAAACCACATAAGTCTAGTATTGACATGGCTAGTATTTGGGTTTTATACTGGTGAAATTTTGTATTGTAGCAGAGGATACAAATGTACTGGAGTTTGCACACTATCAATGCCTTCCTTTAAAGTATATATTTTAAAGAGAAAATAGGAAAAATAATTTTTAGACAAAGACTAACTATGAACTTTTTCTCAGACAAATGTACTGCTAACTGCACAGCCTACGAGACAAAAAAATCAGTTTAATAAGATGCCAGAATGATATTATTGGCCATTTCTGGTGGTAAAACCATCTTCTGAGTATGTATTGTTTTCAAAAGGGTTTTTTTTAGGGTCCTTTGTGCTTTCCCACTATTTTGATGCACTTTTGCACCTCATTTTGTCACAGTGCTCTGGGAGTTCTCAGCTTCTCTAAGTTTCCCATGTGAAGAAACAAAACCAAAAGAAAAGGGGTGTACTCATGTCAATTCCAGAGTGATTGGACTGAGGAAGCCTTAAGGGGGCTTGCTTTTTCACCAGGCACCAAACTGCCATCCTGCTGAATCCAGTTCTGAATCACATCTAGGTTGGGCAATTCAGCACAAGGAAATCTTGAAAACAAAGGCTTATATAGATATGTAGAAACAATACTAATACTGTGGGTTTGGTTGTTGTCATTTTAGAAGAGTTTTAACATTTATTGTGCTATAGCTGCAATACCCTACTCTATGTCTCTTCCAGGACAGGAGTGCCTTCTTCCCAGTGATAGGGAATACCAGGCTCTTCTGACTCCTGGGCAGCTCTAACAGATGAGAGAGGACCACTCCTCCTATCCATCTCTTTTTCATACTTTGGATACTCCTCAGCCTGTTTGCATCTTTTCATACTTTTGGATACTCCTCAGTCTGTCCACCTCTTCCCTAGCTCAGCCACCATGCAGAGCAGGTCACTCACCAGCTCACAACGTATGCAGGTGTTCTCAGCACTACCCTCTTCCAGTGGCATAAGACTCAGACATTCCCTACAGTCAGGGGTCTGAACAGCCACATCATTTGTTAAGGGGATTGTCTGGGCAAATGAGTCCTTCATAGTGGCTGTTTTAGCCCTTGATCGCTTAACCCCGACCATTACTAACAAAGGAAAAGATAGTAGATGATAGATTGGAAGCAAGAAGGAAACTCCACCTAACCAAAAAAACGGTGTCTGCAACTCTGCCTGCCTGCCCTGCCTGCACGAACTACCGTGCAAACTGCCTCTCTATAGTCAGTTACGATCCTGTTTGCCTACTCCTGGTCGCCATGCTCCTAAGAGCTCCTAGCCTTAACTACTGGAAGCCAAGCCCCACCAAGACTCCTCCTACCGGCCACTCCGGAGGCAGTCTGGGAAAAAATATCCTGCTCAGATGACTCCCCAAATTCTCCAAGCATTGCTTTTACACCCGCTTCAGAAATTCCTCTTGCTAGTCTTGAGCATTTGACAAACACATGGCTCAAGTATGTCTATACATCTTTACCTATAGAACAACTAAAATTTATGGCACACAACAACAGGTCCCACTAGACTTATACTACAGCAAAGCCATCAGATTACACATATACCTGAGATTGTTCAACATGAAAATCAAAAATGTTACATACCCTCATGCTGTATCTATTGGGAAATCATACAGCAACAATTTGCATAGTATTTTGGATATCAAAATAAATTAAATGATAACATACAAAATTGTAATAACCAGAACAAGTATCTTCAGTTGTGTCCAAGTTTTCAAAATATACTGCTCCTAAACCATCAGTCTTCTTACAGTTGTGAGTGTTCTGAGACTCTTTTTCCCATATTTTGCCTCTGTTTTATATGTTCTCTTTAGATTTGTGACTGCACATTTTCTAGCATCTACAGATGACTCTATTAGTTATTTTCACACCCCATAATCTCTGTCCTTTTTAAAAAAGTTTTGACATGTAACATGCCGTTATAATCTGCTCAGGAAAGTTCCAGTAAATTCCCAAATCACTTTTTCTGAATTGCTAATATGTGCATTGTGGAGTACTTACATCTGAAAGGAGAGAAGATTCTGCTGATAGAAGCTCTGATAAAAAATTCCAGGGATGCCAGTTGTCTTTTTATTGTTAATTATAAGGACTGGAAAAATACCATTATCCATAGTGTCTGGGTTTGAAGAATATCTGAATATCTCCACTAACACAGCAACAGGCTCAGGAAATGAGAAGTCCTTAAAAATTGTAAAAAAAAAATTAATGAAATTTTAATGCAAATACATTTTAACCGAAGTATTTATATGCCAGAAACGTTTTCCCAGCAATGCTTGTTTTCATCCCACAGGACATTTTTGCTTAAAAAAAAAAAAGAAAACCAATAACCACTGCACAGTAATAACATCACAGTAATTTGCATATCAGTCACCTTCAGAGAATCATTTCCAAAATAAACTTCTACATTCCTGATGTTAAAAGCAAAACCATATTTTAAGTACTTGTTCAAACAAAGCAGTATTATGCACCTTAGCATAATCCTTACTGCTTTGTCTCAGGTATTGTCAGATATTTTTTGCAGAGGTTTCACCATGCAAAAAGCAAAAGCTGTTTTATTTCACATCAGTCATGACTCACCTTGCAGTTTGTAAGATTCCAGCAAGCTGATATTTTATGCATTACAGTACCTAATGCACAGGGTATTTGCTTTAATTACACACCATTGTCTTATCACTTAATTTCGAAGTGAATAAAACCCTCTATGAAGTAAGGGAATATTAACAGATTCCATTTTACTGATGTGTCAGAGAGATCACATTCCAAGAGACTGTGTAGGAGAGAGACAAACATTTCACTGTGAGGAAATGCGGAGCAAGGAGGCACAAGATTTCCAATGAAATCAAATGCAAACAAAGCACTGAGGTTTTTGAAAGCTGACATGGTGCAGCTGAGGTCTTTAACAAATTTTGCACACTTTCAAATACAGCCTAAAATGACAGGCTATGCCTGCACTGCTGAGTCACAACTCAGCATGCAATATTTTGCTCTGCTTCTCAGCAGGCCACATCAGGTTTCGCTGCAAGTCCACTCTGCCCTGCATCCAAATGGCTTTAAAGCCAGCTTGGCAATACCTGCACTGCACTCAAAATGTTGCTTTGACTATGATACAGGCATATCTGAACCGTAAAGCTGGTTGAGTCCTTGGTGTTAGCACTGAAGGAGCAATTGCTATTCAAATGACTTTTTACTAAAAATGTCATTTCCACCAAAGTGACAATTTTTCAGCAAGTACATATGTTCCACAGTCACTACATGGTCAGTATCATCCTGTCATTAGGACTGCTGCATTTCAGCTACTGGTCATCATTTCAGTAATTCTTTTTTACTGGAGGAAGCCACTACATATAGCTTGTCACCAGGGTCATTGAATATATATTCATTTTCTATTTAAAAAACAGGGTAATAGTTGATTTTGATTATGTTAATACCTTAGAAGACAGCAGTCCTGTTACTAGTTCAGCCTTGATACAAATGGAATGAGCCATAGCAGCAACCAGATAGTTTCTACAAATTGGGACCTGAATGGCAGACAGAGAGGATTATGAGTCTATGATTATGTTCTGATATATATAGGATTATTAGGATTTGCATTCATCAGGGAAGTTAGACTGGCATTTGCACAAGGGATATGTTGAGCAGTTTTGAATGTCCTATAGTTCACATGAGAGGGATAATTACAAACTCACTTATTCTGATGAACAGCTGTATACTTTGAACCCTTTGACGCTTGTAGATTCTCTCTGCCTGATTTAACTGATTTAGTAAGCTGCCTGCATGGTACTTTGTAGTGTCTAGTCCCCACAGGAACTAAAAGATTTCATTAAATATATTGAGAATTAAAACAGTTACAGCTAAAATCCCATGTACGGTACAATTCCCATTGAGTTATATGGGTTGTTTTGCAGTAATGGCAGGCAAGGTTGTAATCTGGATTCATGATGTCTAGTCTGTTATAGTTAATTAAGTAATTCAATAAATCAGAATCTGTAAGATGAAAGAAATGTCCTACTCTTCATCTATTCATGTGTTTTCTGAGTGTTAGGATACCTCACAGAGCCTATTCAAATGGTCCCAAAAGTTCTTACCTATAAGCAGCTTTAAATGCTGACTTGTACACATCAGAATTCAATGTTGTCTAAAGAACTCAAATATATTAATGTTCAAATTAAGCTCTTATAACGATGTATAGCCTTGAAAATTCTCTCACCCCCAATGTCTGCTGCATGGCTAGCAGGTAGACTTCAAAGTTCCTTCAAGAATCTTGAACCACTTCCTCAGGAATAGCTCTGCTGTGCATCCTGCCACAGCACTAGGGCTGGGCCTGCTGTGACTATGTTGAAACAACCGACACACAATATTAGAATGTAGAGGAAAGCAAGCACAGGGAAAGGACAGAGCTGGAGACAAGTTCTGGGGAAGGCTGAACACAGGGGACTGCTAAATGCACTTTCATGACAGTTGAATAATAAGCTCTTATTGGTGAGATGCTACTCATTAATCTTCAACACTTAAAAGCACTTATGAAGGCTTACTGCTAGGGACTGCATCAGTAGAATGTACATGGGTGTGCTCTTCATCAGTCCATCTTCTGGTGTTGACATTTTCCCTCTTCTTCTTTCAAAGTAAAAAACACAAATAACAGAAACCCCTAATTCCGTTCCAGCGTTGAAGGAGTAATTAACTGTGGTAGCAAGAGGAAAGAAGAAAGAGACATCAGGCCTAAGCTATTTGACTGCAAAACTATTATCAGCATTAATACAGAGAGATCAGAAGCCTCAATATAAAGGTATTAAAAATGCACACAATATTGATCGACAGATTTACTGTAATTATGTAGTAGAAGCTGATTCAGCTAACTGTTCTTTCTGACTTTCTTGACGATGCAACTCATTGTTTGTGAAATATAGCCTGATGCTACGAATACTGACTGACAGCTTCATTTCAGTAATTTGCTACAGCTGATTGGCATTTTATTAAAGCTCAGTGGAAGACACACTGAAATTAATGAGAGAGATTCTCTTGCTTTCAGCAGGCTTTGTATAAACTAATTGGGGTTTATTCTGGTAAGATGGTGGAGCATCCTTTTAAAACCATGGTTGCTTCAAAATTTCTAGAAAATCAAAGTGAGTTAAGGTTTTGCAAAGTATAAAGAAAACTAGCCAAACCAAAATAAAATAAAATAAAAAAACTGCTTGTATGCTTGAGGGGAAAATTTGTCAAGAGAAAGTATATAAAAACACAAAGTAATGGACTGTATACAAATCCAAGAATCCATGTTTGTTTTTCATTCCCATGTGGTTCACATCCCTGTCTACAGGTATTGCAATTTCTTCATAGAGTCATTGGCCAGACACATATTTTTTTCCTTCTGTAAGGCAGGTCTGTGGTCCTGAAGGTGCCACAGCTTCCAATCAGAATGTTCACCAACTCTTTGTCAATAACAGGGATGGCTCCTTTTCAAGCAATGTAAAGGCAGAATTTAGTCCTCTAACCCAGCCCAAAGGCCACTAAAATCCAAATAAATAAATCTCAGTGAGATTCAAGTGTAGGATTGACTCCTTAATCAAAAAAGGCACTCCAAAGCACATTTGCTATTAAACCTCCTTCTTCCTTAACATCACCCTAAACAGTTTTAGTTTCATTCCACTCTCCTCTTATAAAATTAAAATTTTCAAGGATTTTACAGATATTCCTTGTCAAAGGACCACTAGAGGGATGAGTGGCAGTTTAGGGAACATTAATTAGACCAAGAGAGGATGGATTTCCATTAAAAATTGCAATCTGTGAGTGTTAATTTAACAGCTACTAGTTATTGGTATATGGAAAACTGAGAAAATAAAATGGGAAGAACAGTATGATGAAGCTTATCAGGAAAAAATGTTAATTATACTTTCAAGCCTTTAGTCACCCACGCTTCTATTTACACTAGAAACACAAACAGTCCAAATTATCTCTGCATGTTTAAAAAAACTGTGATTATAGTTCCATTTGTTACTTCTCATTATCTTTAACTGAAGAAATACCAAGCACTTCTAATCTCTGAATATTGTTTTTTTCCTTTTTATTGAATTCCTTGCGTGTGCTGTGTCTAGTGAAACCTTCAGAGGCATGTGGAGCCAAGAATCAAATTTCTGGGTAACATCAACTAACAAGCAGAATTATCTGAAATGAATGGCACATTCCTTGTTGTGAACCCTGATTTTTAAGTCAACTTGCTTTTCACCCATTCTCTTTACATTTCTTTCTCCCTCTCTTGGTTGTGGTTCTCCTATTCAGTATCCCATCGTTGCAACAGCCCTTTGAAAGTACTGAAAGTAATTCATAGATATAAACTGAATAAGAGCTGAAGTATGTCTGTTTATGAACAGACCATCACAGATCTAAATAAGCCCTGCAATCAAAATAAGCACTGCAACCAAAGCTGCATTTCCACAGGAAACTGCTCAGCTTTCATGTTCACCATATCAGCCATGTGAGTCCACCAAAATACAGGGCTTGAGCAAAATTGGCCACCTCTGCACAAGCAGAGAGAAGCTGCAGAACAAAGTGTATGGTCTCACAGAGGAGGGAGTCTGCAGCTGTTAGGAGTATTTATCTGATGACCACTTTTGTCTACAAAGGGAGAAAACAATCATAAGTCCTAAGCAGGAGCACAGAGGGGAGAAGAAATAACTGCTCCCTGAGGCTTCAGGTGATTACCATAGTGTCCTCTATACAGAGAGGGCAGATCCTGCCACCACAGCCCCTGTAGAAGTGAGCACCCCATCAGGAAGCTCAGCAATACTGGGAAAGCACTATTTGCAGCACAAAGAGAGTATGCCTGACACCCACACGCCCAGAGGTCTGAACCAAAACACATAGCTTCACAGTACAGTGGATTTTACTCAAACAGTGAGCCTTTCCAAGGGAGATCTTGGCATCATATCTCTATTTGTTCAATCATCTAGCCTAGGAAGTTACTGGACCCCAAAAACTTAATGCACATTTGATGATTCTGTATGATAGCCTCAGAAATGATATTTCTGTGGCAATGAACAGAAGCCAACTCACATGTGCACTGGAGTGAAACTGAAGCTCCTTCTGCTGTAGGCTGCTGCAAGGGTTTTGCATGAAACATTAAAAAGTCATCTTCATGCCTGGAGTCCTTACTGGGTCACCTCAACTTTTAGCTATCCTGCCAGCTCAGTCCTCTCCTTGGGGTGTAATTAAACAAAGGCAAAATGGTATGAACCTGCTAATAGCTCCACATTCCCTAGGAGGAAATGATTGAATTACCCTGGGATTCCTGCTCTGGTTAAGAATAACGCTTGATTGAGGAACTTCATTTGGCAGTGACACTAACTGTACATAAGCAGAGAAATGAACAGCATCATGGGAAACCACCTCGTAACATGCTCTTGCAGAGAAGATTAATGAAGGTTAAAAAGATCATAGACTACACACCCACATCCTTTCTAAAATACCTACAGTCAGAGTCTGATTTCAAGCTGGCTGGTGTTTTCAGCTGAGCTGAGTTCAGCTACCTGGAGGTACATTTAAATAGCTGAGATCAGGGTCACAGTCCTCAAGGACAGAAATTAACAGTTTGTTCCATCAATATGGTTTGATATATGCTGTGAAACACTTTCTGAGCCAAACTAAATATTTAGAAGGTAGTAGGAAAATCTCCTTGGGTAGGAGATTCCTTCTCTGCCTATGGTAAGATTTCCTGTATTATTTTCTGAGGTGCCTGGTGCTGGGCCCCTCTGGAGAGAGGACAAGATGAACACAGTCTAATTTACATTCTCAGTTTGTAAGTCTGGTGCTAGCAAAGCCAGAACTCGTATCTGCTGAGAAGAGACAATTTTTTTTAAAATTCCACAAGAAGGAAGTGAAGGGGTTTTGACAACCCTTTTTTTTCAGCTGTAATTATCTTCAAAGTAATTATCTTCGGAGGAATACCGCTTTGCATTGCATTTAACCAACTCTGTTTTTACTTTTCAGAAGCAGCCTAAGTAGGACTAAATCTTGATTATAAAAAGCATATAGTGAAAGCAAAGGAGGAAATGTGTAATTACAAAGAGTCTGCTTAAATTTTTGCTAAAAGATGGGGAGGGGGGAAGGAAAAATGAAGGAACAGCAATAGCTATGGGGTTGGTCTTGTTTAACAGAAGAGTTTATTAGGATGAAGGTAGTGGCCCTGAAGTACTAGAAATAACTAATACAGCAGGATGTCACCCCACCATGAAGAACACCACAGACACGATAATGTGGAAGTTTCAAATTCTGGCTGATTTTTAATCCAGTTCTAAATTACTACAGGGTAACATAACATAAGGGTTAAAGCCAGACATACTGCTACATAGAACTTCAATGGCTAAGCCTTCAGTCTTTGCTGCTCAGGTTTGGGCTGCTTTCTTGTATTTCCTCTGTGGCTGACTACAGTCATCTTCAGCATCTCATCTGCTACAGTGTCTTACTCAAACTAGAGGCTCACAGGTGCATTCCTCCTGGTCCTACATCACCTGTTATCAGACTTCTCTTTGCAAACAGAGCAATATGTAAGAGTGTACAGGTGCTTTGATATAAATAAACATTTGGTGTAAGATGCAAAGGGTAATAAACACAAGCTGAATGTGTCTAATTCATCAGAGATATAAATGATATCTATGTATATTTTAGTGTTTATAGAATCATAGAATCATTAGGGATTGGAAAGGACCTCGAAAGATCATTTAGTCCAATCCCCCTGCCACAGCAGGATCACCTAGACCAAGTCACACAGGAACACATCCAGGCAGGTCTTGAACCAGAGTCTCCAGAGAAGGAGACTCCACAACCCCCCTGGGCAGCCTGTTCCAATGCACTTGAAACTGAAGCCATGACAGTTTTTCAAATAAGGGCCTGATGGAAGGATAAGGCATCACATTTACCAGTCTGGTGTCATGTGGATTTTTGTCTTCCCAGGATAAGAGACCTGAGACTTTAACTCTTTGGCTGTGCAAAATAAAAGCCTTTAACCTGGATCAAATAGAAGGGAAGATGTGGAGTACTGGGAAAATCATTAACAACAGGACTATCAAAAATATGAAAAACTGCTTACTCAAGCAAAGGAAATGAGGAGAGTAGGAAATCAGTGCTCTAGAAAATAAGAAAGTGTGATACCCTATAAATTGTACTGGTTCCAACCACTGAGCTTTCTCTTTTGTAAGATCTTTTCTAATTAATAATCTCCTTACAAATAGAATGCAGAAATATAACTTACTAGTCTTCTAAAATGAGACAGACAAGCCAACTTTCAGTTTATCCCACTTCCAATTTTAAAATAGGGCCATTGTACTGCTACATGTCAAAAGTTATCGTCTTTGTCAAGAGAAACATTGGTAAGGCTAAAAACAAGCTTCCACTGTTGCTGTTTGGAAATAACAGTTCATTTTAATAGTGACAAGCAAAAAGCTGTCACCTGAACTTCAAGAGACTACTACATTTTTCTTCCCAAGGACATGTTAATATCTTGCTTGGTTATTTTTTTTATATGCTGTGATGTAGTTCTCCATTCTGAATTCTCAGAATGAGTTGTACTTATTAAATCCCAGTCCTATTAAAGGAACAGAGCAGATAAGTATTGTTTCTGAATACCCACAGTTTTGAATGTCCTGCATTATTTACATAAGGCAGCCACCACAATAAAACACCCACTGCCCTGGTCTCATATCCAGTAAAGCATGTTCTTAGTTTCATGAATTTAATTTTTTTACTGATTTATCTAAGTGAATGTGGGCTAGTTATCCACAGTAGGCTGAAAAGTCATGCTTTGTTGTTAACACTTGGACAGATCAGAGCTTTACCAGGGAAATGAATGATTAACAAACTTACCAGCTAAAAAGTATAGTAGTAGTTATTGTAAACTTAATCAATTGAATAGAGACAGCTATGTAATGGTTGAATAGTTCAATAACAGTGCTCTAGTGTCCTCCTCCAAGGATCCAAAATGGGACAGCATATTGTCCCATTAAGTTATTTCATGATTGTTATAGACAAAAACACTGGTCAACTGAGCAGGTACCTCCACATTGCAGCCCATCTTCATTTGCAGCAGCTGAACAACCTAAGCCACACTATAGTTCTGGTACAATCACATCTTAGAATGAAGATATTTTTGTTTGCAAAAAATGTTCAAGAGTAAATTTGTTGTTTTGGTAGTGTAGTAACTGGCAAACATAGTTATTTCCCATTTAAGAGAATTATTAAATCAAGAAGCCTTGATTCCCTTCACTCTGCCCTGGCAATAGAAATACTTCACAAGTATGCGAGATGGCTGCAAATTGCATGAAGAAAAGAGAACACACATGAAAGATTGGAGGGAGCTTTCAAGAATTTGCACTGGAAACACCTCTATGGGCTAAAACACTAGAGGTAAAAAGTCTACAACGAAAAAATGTGGATGTTGTGGATACGAGTCAAGGCTACAAAGAGGCAATCATACAGGTGCTGACATACAGGACAGCCTCATCTATGCCAAAACTGCATCCCGTTAGATAGTAATAACTGTCTGCAAAAAAATTCAGAGGGACACATAAAATACAGGTTAATGGATACAACTCACTGTTGCCAAAACCACAATTGGACTCAAGCTGCTATTGGAATTTTGGGAAATTAAAAGACTCTAAATATCATAAAATAATGTCCAAAAATAGGGAGATCATGGCAACCGCCAAGCTGTCACCAGAAAAGGCAAAAATGGCCTTTTCCCCAGACATATCCACATGTGTGCTTGGCAGTAGATCTGTTCTAGCTATAGATCTGTTCAAACCCGTTTCATACAAACTCACCAGGGGACAAGGATTATGTGTAGCTGCCATTTAAACACAATCTTTTCTGGAGCTGAGCATGTACAGTACTTCCTTCAATCAGCTTTAGAAAGGGCAATTCAAAAAAGGAAATATGTCCTTCAAAACTTCAGGTGAAATCTGATGCTGTAGTACAAGTCAGTGTTGCCATATGCTACAAACAATAGCCTCTCTCACAAAATGACTAGAAGTAAGTGAATGAAGAAAACAGAAAAGGTGTTTGCCAAGTGGCAAGAGGGTTCTGTTTTCTCCCAATTTATAATTAACAGACAGAACACAGTGGGTTATATGAGCATCCATCCCCTATTGCAGCTCCTTAAACCAGGGCAGGTTTAGGTTAGATGTTAGGAAGCACTTCGTTGTGGAAATGGTTAGACGTTGGAATGGACTGCCCAGGATGGTGGTGGAGTCCCCATCCCTGGAAGTGTTTAAGAAAAGAATGGATGTGGCACATAGTGCCATGGTCTAGCTGATGTGGTTATGTTAGGTCATAGGCTGGGCTTGATGACCCCAGAGGTCTTTTTCAGCCTCAATTCTATGATTCTGTAATATCTTTGCTGTCACACAGTTAAAAATCCCATAGTAAGCTCATAATTTTCTATTACTTTCAGAGATTACTACATCTATTACTGTGTAATCTTTCTAATTACATGTACTTTCCTGTAAAGGAGTCATGCTTTTAAGGAAAAAAGAAAATCAATCAAGGCATTAAAAAAAATAGTACTTTTCTGTGTATATTAATCTGAAACAATAGGATCCAACTAATTCTACTGATACAATGATATTTCCTTCTCAAGAATATGAGTAATGAGTTCAAATGACACAAGCCCATACAGCACAGAGAACAGAAACTTTCTTCAATTAACAATACAATAAACTTCAGGTGAAGTGAAAAAATTACTTAGTCAAAGTTTGAAAAGGATTCTGCAGACTCAGTTTTGTCTCTGAATGCCAGCTCATGTGTGGAGATACCAGGTCCAGACCTCTGTGTTGCTGCATAAATACACCTATCATGCTCCACTTGGCAGCACTTCTCACTTTATTTGAAAGAACATAACATGCACTGCCAGCTCTGTCAGCATCTTTATCTCATGCCTGTGGTGGGTTTGCCAAAGAAGTTAAAGCACACTTGTAGTGTGCACTTTCATCTCCCAAACTCACAAACAGTTCTTTGGAAAAGAGTTTTAAGGCACTCATGTTGACTCGGCACATGCAGAGGCTAAGAAACAATGTTTAGATTTGTGGTTTCTTCCCTGATAAAAGCAAGAAGGCCCAAATCAATCCCAAAAGAGTGAGCACAGATGAGACCTGGGAAGTCTTCCAAAAGCACTTCCCAGGCAGTAGTTGAAAGAATGTGATTTTCCCCATCCCTGGGAAAGTTTGCTGCTTTCACTGGGGAGTGCTAAGCCTTACAGGCATGACTCTTAATCTCAAAGCTTTTCTCAAATGTTTTTGCTGTAAGACTAGACCAAGTGGCAAGGATTTTGTACTTTTCTTTTTTCCAGCCCTCCAAAGGGTGAGCCATCCTGAATTCTCTGCTGGCTTTATTTCCTCTCTTCACAAAAAAACCCCAAGCAAACACCAAAAAAACCCAACCACAAATAAAACCAAACCACACAACAGCAAAATAAAAAAATTTCCCACACATTATCACAGCCTTTACAGTCCATGCTACAGTCATTGCAGCAGATTAGCAAGGTCTTTGTTTACATGCTTGAGGTAAATGACTCCTACCTAGTAAAGGGAAGAAAAAGCTCTACTTTCATAAAAAATCCAATTTTAAGGGACAGATCTTTACATCTGGCCCTAAGACATTAAGTGGCAGGGGCTATAAACCAGAAGACAAAAGATTTTGTGGCCTGAGGTCTTGTAAGCAGGATAAATACTTCAAATGACACAAGATCCTGGTTAAACTCATTACTTGCAGTTCAGAAGTCTTCCAGCATTTCTTATGCTTTGCTAAATTTATCACACTAAATCCCTTCCCTAAGATCAAAGTCTTCCAGCATACAGAAGCTGAAAGACTTTAAAGTACTGTGATCTAAGGGGACTCTCTGATGAAAAAAAGCTTTGGTAATATAACCTTTTAATTGTTACTGTAACTCAGCATGATATGCTCTCTCCATGTCATCAGCAACCAAAGACTCTCAATAGGAAATACTGGTGTAGGGGATCTACCCCTTGTTTCATGTGCATTTGTAACTGCTGCTCTTAGGCACCAGCCTTATTCAGTGATCTCTCACTAATGTTCAAAATAACAAGATATTTTGAATAGCAATTCTCTTGTGATATGTTTCATCTCCATGACTTCAAAGCACACCCCTCATTTCTCCACACATATATTTGACTTCATAGCAATATTTCATATTTTAAGTAGCAAGGCTTGCTTTCTAGTTCAAAAATCAATGACATTAATTGGAAACAATGGGAGAATTAATGTATTTTTATCTTCTATGTTATGCTAGAAGCATTCAAGAGATACAATATCAGCTGAGGGGAGAAAGCCACAATCAACAATATAAAATCAACTTGTCTGTCTAAGATACTTCTCTATCCATCACTTCCACAGTACCCAGACAATATGTTCAATACTAAACTCATGGTATTAATTCGATTAGGCATTTCCTCATTGTGCTGTTGCTGTGCATTGGGGTGCAGTACTGGCATTTTAACAAATATTTTAATGATTTAAATTTTTAACTACTTTCTATATTTCTGTATTTCAAGCAGGAAATACAGAAATATACAGAACACAGGTGTCACAGTTTGAAATTTGAGCAGGTTTCTCAGCCTGAAGCAGTGGGAAGTTGCTATGGCAACTTGTGAAATTTTTCAGCTCTGCAAAACTCAAGTATGGGTTTGGAGCTTCTGGTTTTGGGCTCCTCCTTTTGGCTTCACTTTTGTCTGTTGTTCTGCCAGTGCTGAATCAGGTGCAGCAGCCACCTTGTCCTAGGAATGTGCTGAATGGAGACACAGAGATATACCTCAAGGATCAGACAAAGGAAGGCTGTGTTTGAATTCCATTGTCTTCTGAGAGTTCTTCGGAGCTGGACTTTAAAATGCCTGTTGATGCTGAGGGACTTGTGCACAGCCTGAATAGACTGCATGCTTTCGCAAGGAGCAAAAACTGGTGAAAGTCCCTTCCCTTTGAGGGGCTGGAGACAGCAGCTTGCTCTAGTGATGTGATAACATGTGATGAATCTCTGCATGTCTTTGTGCAGGGTTTTTTGTGTGGGGTGAATTAAGTGTTGTTTTTTCCCAAACTGAATTAGCTTTTGACTTCAATCAATTAATTTCTTTTTGGGATAAACTCTTGACACAAGTTTTTTTAATTCATTACAAAAAGGGGCAAATTTCAAGGTGGCTGATTCATTTCTCTAGAGAAAATTAGGTTTATTTGCCTTAGACCTACTAAGATCTATTTGTTTCCAAATCATTCCGTAAAATCACTCCCTACAAGTCTTCCTCTCTTTTTTGCATCACCTCAAACAGCTGCTCCTCAGGAGTCTGCACACATTTGCTGATCTGACAGTACCTGTCAACAGCATTGCAGAGAGTTCATAAAAAAGTGGCACTGTGATACAAAATTCTTCATTCCCTAGGATTTAAAGCTGGGCCTACCTTACCACTTCTTGTTCTCTGAGGACTTTGACAAACTGAAGAGCCAACCCCAGGGTTCATCTTATTCACACACTAAATTTTGCTAGAACAGGCTGGAACCATTGCAGCGAAGTCCATCTAATTAGTCTCAGACTTGATTTTCTTCAACCTTTAACCTCCTGCCTAAGCCAAGAGAATTTACCTGAAAACCATTTTATCTGGAAACTTCACATTTCACTTCCATGTTCTCTTTTGCCAGCAATTCTTCTGTGCTCAAATTACACAGGTCAATTGCCTTCATTTCTATCAGAGTTATGCCTGAAATGCACCAGTAAGACAGTAGACAAAAACTGGATCCTATGTTGATCAAGTCAGCTCTTCATCAAGATACAACAAATATTTCATATGGAAAGCTAAAAATCCACAAGCAATGACAAAAATGTCTACCAGAAAATTCAATTGTCCATAAGGATGAGCAAGAACCAGCTTGCAGATCAGCATCTCTCTATAAACAGTGAAGACAAATTCCTAAGTGAGAGTCTAATAACCAGGACACAAGAAAGAAATCCTCTCTGGCCAAGCTGTGTTCAGTGTAGGATAAAGGGCTAGGACACAAAAGGAGTTCTCCATGACCTTGATTTTATGGCTGATCAGCTTAGTCCCTCTGTTGTTCTCAGTTGCTTTTGACCAAAAGGGGCCTTTGCAGGACAAAAGGGTTAAGAAACTCATGACAAATGGGCTGAGGGAAATCATGTTGATCCACTCATGAAGTAGTTACGAGCTGCATAGACAAATTCAGTCTCACATTCAGTACAGATTTCTTGAGACCTTGAGTGTCTACAGCCATGCCACCCTGGAAAAAAGTCTGATTTCTCATTAAAAGCTAAGCAGAGCTGGACCCAGTTAGTACTTGTGATGGGAAAATATTAGTGAACACTGGGTGCTGCAGGCTTATCCTGCTCCAGAAGTGGGGTGGATTTTGTTATCTTTTAATGTCCCTTCCAACCTCAAAAGTCTGTGAGAAAAGGTAAGATGTTAGTTTCTATAAAAATCTAATTTGGCTACATTTTCCATTCCTAAGGTCTCTAATGCTATTGTGTTTAGTTGGTCAGGCAGAAATTTATTTTTCATAAATACAGTCCTTCATTTTTGGAAGAAGGTTATCACTGCTAGTTAGACAGCTATTGTATTTATCCACACAAACTGATCTGTGCTGGCAGGACACTGCATAACCCATCCACTGGATGAAACCCATGTTATGGTTAAATCCATGAGATATGTATTTCCGGAGCACGAATTAAAAATGCAGTCATCAGCTACTTCTGATCTTGCTCTTGCTAAAAACAAGGCATTTATACCAAGATGTTGAAGACACTGCTGTAGCACAGAACAGTAAGATGTGAGGGATTTGTATTCTCCCAAAACATCCTTCTGTCTTTCACAGAATCACAAAATTATTGAGGCTGGAAAAGACCTCTGAGATCATCAAGCCCATCCTATAAACTAATGTCACCACTAATCACCATTAATAAGCTAAGTGCCATGTCTATGTTTCTTAAACACCTCCAGGAATGGGGACACCACCACCTCCCTGGGCAGTCCATTCCAATGCCTAAACCACCCTTTCTGTGAGGAAGGGCTTCCTAACATCTAACCTAAACCTCCCCTGACACAGCTTCAGGCCATGCCCTCTCATCCTATTACTAGTTGCCTAAGTGAAAAGCCTTATAACTCACCTATCTACAACTTCCCTTCAGGTAGTTATAGGTACCCCTGAGTCTCCTCCAGGCTAAATAACCCCATCTCCCTCAACCTCTCTTCATAAGATTTTCCCTCTAGTCTCTAGTGTGTAATTGGAATGACACTGATGAAACACCAGCATCATTAGGGAGGGTTGGACCTAGATGATCTTTTATGTTCCTTCCAACCCGTAGCAGTATGTCTGTGATTCATTACATTATCATCCTTATCACTGTAGAGTCTAGAGTGTACCAGATATATTGAGAAGGCTAGTCAGGAAGCATACATGGGCTTGTTGACTGAATTATTAAAAAATCAAAGTACCCCTGTATTCACTTTTTTTGTCTTGTAATGGCTTCTTTGAATCACTAGAGAAGTGACAAAACTTTAAACTAGGCTGGAAAGAGACAATGCCACAATTTACGTATACAGGTATGATTTTCTGCTAACTAGCAAAATATCTCAAATCAGATTTAGTAATAACGATGTGTCTTCCCTTACCGATTTTTAGAGCATATATGTTATTTCCTGATGAGTCTACTCAAGTACATCTGTTCCTACATTAGCACTGCTTCTGTGAAATAAGATTTGCCAATCAGACCACTGATTAAAATCAAGGCAAACAATCACTAAATTTTTGAGTTTCTGAACCTGGAATTTTCAGACAAGTATCATGGGAATTCTGAATGAACAAAATCAATACTAAAGGTCAGACAGTAAAAAAAGACAGAAAATGCTTTTGGAGTCTGTGCACTTGTGTTTGATGGAGTACCTTTTCATCAAAATTTTCCTCTTTACAGAGGAAGAAACAGTATAAATTATTCTAGAGATACATTAATGAAGGGTAGAGTTATAGTTATGTGTTATGTAATTTACAAAACTCTCATGGTTTTTTTCTCGCTAAGTTATGTCAGTGATACAAGTGATTATCACTTAGGTAATTCCAAATAACAAGTCTGGAATGCAGAAAGCTTTTAATTAAGTAATTCTCAACCACTGAGAACCTTCTCCCTCTGTTCCTCTGCTTCTCTACTCATTCACTCAAAATGTGATGGCTTTTCAACAGATCACACAAGAAACCACAGCATAGTAACAAAGTCTGTTTTAACTTATGTGAAAAAGGTAGAAAAGAAAAATGCTTCCTTATCATCAGCAAATTATTTTTTTAGAAATCAATACTCCTTTATCCAGCCTCAAAAATGTTTATGAAATACTATTAATATAATCTATAACAGTAATATAAATATACGGCCTAAATTCCAAATGCCAATACTTAGAACCTTTCTAATGGTTTTACCTTCCTCTACCTGACAAGTGACATACCTCCACCCAAATACATACCTTGAGCCTAATTCCTACACAGCATGAATACAAATGCTACACAAAACTACATCTTAAACATTTAGAATAACACAAAAATGAAACCAAACCAGCTAAGAATGTGAAGCCGAAGACAAAGCACGTATTTAACAAAGCAGGTATATAACAAAAGCAATCGTACATGATTCTTTCAGAATGCTTGAGAAAGCTTCCCAGAAAATTTCAAAAATAAAAGTGTTCATATACTCCAGTGTCTGATAATTCTAAATCACCCTTCTGCCTTCCCATTGAAATTCCCATCTACCTGTTGCATTAATAATCTTACACAGACCGGAACCTTATAACCATCTAAACTGCCTGCCTCTGTCTTGGGGACAGAGCTGGGAACCAAATCTCTTCTACAGTTCACATCCAGTGCCATTGAAGAAGAGAGTCAAACTCTCCATTTGATGGCTCCTGTTACTTTCAGCTATACATTTTGCTGAGTACATAATCCCAGAGGAGTAATTATTAATTTCTCACTGATTAATAAAACTACTGGTGCATAAAACTAACATCATGTCCTGGTTAACACCAACCTCTGAAAATGGAATAGTGACACTTCAAATTGAAGTTTGTTTAGTTTTAGGTTAAGGATCTGCTATGTGCATTATCAACACAGTACAGACCATTATCTGAAGCCACAGGTCTAGAAAGCCCAACCCCAAGACACTTCTCTGAATGGGATTTCAAACCTCACCAGCTAAACCAAATATACTTCTCTCTTTACCAAATGTACCCATATGATTAAAAAAAATCCTCAATCATATAATTAACACTATACCTTTTTATTTCTTAGAAATATGCATGGGGCAAATTTCTATTGCCAAGTAAAACTTGATTTGTAAGTACCAAGTTCTATTCACATACTGCTACAATTTCAGATTCTGTGGTGCCATGGATTGATCCTTTATTCTTCTGAATCTTAGATAATGTCACAGCTGTATCAAAGAGACACTTGGATCTAGGACTACCAGTCCTGTATGTGGACAGCATCCTGCCTCTCTAAGTTGTTACTCATTTTTATGTTGCTGTACCAAGGGCACAATCTGGAGTAATAGTTTATCCTATGCTTGTGTTCTGGGTTTGGGGAATCGGTAATTGGTTTTATAGTCTTTTATGAAGTCTCATTTATTATGGCAGCCAGCTGCTTTATCCACCACTATACCCTCTTGTTCACCCCTCTACAGATAATACATTTTACTCTCAATGCCAACTCAGTCAGTGCTCATGAGAAACATTTTCTCGCCTCAGATCTCCCCAGAGTGTTTTTTTCACAAAGTCCAGCATAGCATATGTGATGGTCTAAAAGAAAGATCCAAGCATCAGTAACAAACCATTACTTGCATTTTCATGTAATCACATCTGGGGTACTGTAAATCATTTATGGCTGCAGAACTGTAGCCTCTGAACTTTAGTATTTATAAAGAGTGATCTAAGCATCACGCGGAATTTGAACTTCCTCTTTGCAATCTGCCTCCATGAACCAGCACTGTGCATGAGGGTGCTCTGTGCAGACAACCCCCATATGGAACCACCCCTCAACCTCTCTCCCATATTGTGTTACCCCTCACTTAGATCTAAACTGCAGAACAAAACCTACAATTGCACAAAGCCTTTTGGTGGCCATAGGTACTTGAAATCAGAGCAGTCAGTTCTGACTGCACAATTCATGTCTCTTGCAGACTAACTGGGTTGATAACATCTACTTCTAGATTGCTTCTACAACCTTTAGTCACCTTTCTCGATCTCTGAATATGAGGCATTCTTTTTCCCAAGCAGCTTCATGCAAACTCCACGACAAGGATTGTTGTTGAGTCGGTTGATTGGTGTTTATTTTCCTGGAGAAGAATGTCAGAAAAAGCTCCAGCTATTAATTTGATGGCAGCAGTACTAGAAATCACAACCAATGGCAGTATCAGTCCATATAAAATCTCTGCAGTGTTTTTATTGCAAACTCATGCAATCAGGCAATGCAGAGCACATGTCATTTCCACAGCCTCTGTCTTAGTCTTCAGTTAACTTCTGTCAGGTGTCAGAGGCATCTGTTACCACCATTTCAGATGTTCCTCAGATTTTGTATTACTCTCCACAGGACAGGCAGTCCCCCAAGTCTCAGTAAGATATTTAAGTCTAAGTAACTGTCTAAGTAATGAGAAAAAAACATGTCTTTGCAAAAATGTATCTGAATGTTTGACAAATAAAATCTAATTGTATACAAATCTGAAAATAAGTTAATATCCTATTAATAAACAGAATCTCTAAAAGGGAAGAACTTTTTTCTGCTGTAAAACAAACAAAACTTTGAAAGCAATCTGCAATTCTCCTTGGTTTCTGGTCTGAAAACTTATTTTGCCTAATTTAATTCTTATGAGGCTAGAAGTCTCATTCCAAAGCAAGCTGATTGTTTTAAGCTCAGGATGTTTTTTAAAAATAGTAGAAATAGAAATAATGTTTAAATGGCTTAAAACAGGAAAAGAAAAAAGAAAAACCAAAGAGACAACAGAGGCAAAAGAGAGTGATCCTTAGTAATGCAGCAACAGATGCAAGTAAATAACACCAGAGTGAATATATTGTTGGAACACTGGTTTGGCTGGTTAAACTGTTATCTAAGATATGCCTTCATACAGGTAAGAGTCACATTGAAAAGCCTGAAAAATTCAACATAGTTTTCTGTAGAGTTAAGATCTTGCAGACCTCTTATTTCCTGGCTAAATACTGTCCTTTTGCTGAAAATTTTGAATATTTGTGGTAGGTCCAAAGAGTTAACTCCTGGGTAGGCTTATGGTATTG
The DNA here is from genome assembly GCA_013397515.1 of Upupa epops. Lineage (NCBI taxonomy): Eukaryota > Metazoa > Chordata > Aves > Bucerotiformes > Upupidae > Upupa > Upupa epops. Next base: position 65,185 of record VZRI01009982.1, read on the forward strand.
ACATTGTTACAGGCAACATCTTTGCGGAAACATCATGTGAGGATAAACAGTCTGATCAGAGAAATGTTCTGTTGATAGATCTGACACCAAGGAATCTCATCATTAAGGGAGCAGGTGAACTGTTTATTGACAGTAAAAGGTGCAGGTGCACTGTAAGTCAGCACAGCCAACTAAGACTCAATTCTGCACCATCAAATTCTACACCATCTGGGCACAGAGCTCAACCCAAGGGTAAGCAAACTCAAAACTTACCACTCCCACCAAGCGTGTAGAAGCTAGGATATTCACACAGCATTTCTGAGCAGTTTTACCACAAGAGAGATAATTTTAAAACCCACAGAAGAGCCGAGACTCCTCCAGATACATTTTATGACACTCTAATGCATGATGATATTTCTTGAGCCTAAGCAGACCCTGCAGGCATCACAGAATCATCTTCAACATCTCTCACAATCCAAACAGCAGCTTCATAAAGTTCTGAAAATTTGCAAGCAAATACATTTTTTCCAACCACTGCCAAGAGCCTGAATAATGTATAGAAGCCACTTGACAGTTTAACTCCCAAAATCACTGTACCTGAACTCCCAAAGACATTCTAGTCAAATGATTTACACCCAACTAAGTCTTGTTTGTTATTGTAAGAGGCACTGTTTGGATGTTGCAGATCGATGAGGATTAAAGAATTATTTTATTATCAATAAGAAAAGGCAAGGCTAACAACCAGAGACACAACAATCCCAAGTCTTGCTGGGGTAAGAGCCAGCTGGGGATGGACAAGGAAAAAAGGCAAAAAAATAAAATAGCACCGCATGGAGGTTGCATAGAAATGGCTTTTGGGGAGACAGTGTCACAGTCAGTTACAGATCACAGCTCACATATGATCCAGTAGGCCAGAGCAGCCTCTGACAGAACAACTTCCCAGGCAAGCTACCAATAATGCTCACAGGCAAATCTACTCATGAGGTGGTTTCTCAGTTCAATCACATTATGGAACAGAATTTTCATCCCCTTGACAAAATAAATTTCTTCTTTGACAACTGACTCTGTAAGAAAGAATTGCAGGCCAAAAGCCAGCCTCTAACCACAATGCTGGCATGTACACACATTTCACTCTCCATGTATAGTGTTCAATACTTGTTTCCAACTTCATCCTGCTTTGGTTGACCCTTAATGTTTCATCCTTGCACAGGGTCTCAGCCGTGCACAGTCTGTTTATTTCAAATCTTTCTATTTCTTGTACAAGGCTTTTTATTCAAAAAGCAACTAAAGTTTCATAAAAGCAAAAATTCTGAAACATGAACTGCTTCCCTTGCATACAGTATTCTTTTAATAAAAGTATGACCCGCTGAATCAATAAAAAGAAGTGAATTCTCTGCCTGTTTAATGAAAGGGCAATGTATTAGCCATATTCTCCAACGTTAAAACACTTTTCCTTTCTGTCAGAACTTGGTTTTGTAATAAAATATGGCAAGAAGCACTAAGCATAGCAGAGCTGCAGTCTTAATACCGGACTGCAGAAATGAACATTCCAGCAATCCCTACTCCCAAAAACAGGGAGACAAAAATATATGATCAAAAGCCATTCCCTGGCTGCATCTGGCACACTAACAAACATCCCTGTATCCTTTCTGCTGCCTCTTCTATCACCCTGGGGTTTCTGCACTGTGAGTGGTTTCAGCAGCCCTTGATCAGGACATTTATCTGTCCTGTGTCCCCATTGACACATGCCGCACCACAATCAAGTAGGACAAGGGACTAGACTCTCTTGCAGACACCACACGAGCAGGGTAAGTAAGTTGCATTCGCAAGTAATTTCACCTCCCACCAGCTATTTGGAAGCCCCAGTTATCCTGCAAGCATCATGCTCCACCAGGCCTTCTGAAACCCCACTGTTCCCAGTAGAAGAATTAATGTTCACTGAGGAACTGGGAACTGAGGAAATTGAGACAAATAAAAGGAGCCCCCAGACTTATTCTGTCCTTATAACAGACTCTTCCACAACTGCTGCCTGTAAAAATGTTAGTTTGGAAGAAAATGCTGAAAGCTGGTTTTCAAATAATGATAAAATAACTTAAAAATCTTGAAACAAGGCAAGAACAGCCTTAACACACAAAACATCTGTTTAATTATTCTGCTGCCAGTAATATGTGCCAGTATTTGGTTGTAAGGGTAGATATCTTTGTAGAAATTATCCCTTTATGCAGAGAAAGAAGGCAATATCTGCTGTCAGAACTGATTAATTGCAGTTAAAACGTCACATTTCCTTAAAGACCTTAATTTTATTTCCTTTTATTTGTGCTTTGACCTAAAATAAATGCTGTTTGGTGCTTGGAAATGCATTTATTTGTGTTGAGGTTACTGTAACTCCAAGCAATCCGCCTTATTTATTTGTGTCACTGCATTTCCCAGAACATGTCATCTCAATTGTATAAGTTTTAGCCAAAGTTCTACAATGTCTGAGAAGCTGTTGAAGATTTTGTACCCAGGATGATGTAATTACATGAGAAATTTAGTTCCTTACCTCCTAGTTTTTAGCCCTCAAGGACACTAAGAAATGGTTACAAATATAACTCACATGCAAACAAAGTTCAGAAGCAGAGAAGCTTATCGCAGGCAGGTGTGCATTAGTCACTGTGACTGCCCACACTCCTAGACTGCTGTTCACTTTTCAAAATAGGCATTTGCACCAGCAGAACTGCAGAAACCAGAGGTTCCAAGTACTAGTGCCAACGACTATTTAATGGAGGCGCTTATTTACAGATTACTCTTGGAACTTGTTGAGCTGAAGGCTTGGTTGCTCCTTCTTTCTATTTTTACCATTAAAACTAGCAGGAGGCTTTCTTAGATGCTTTGATAACTCCCCAGAGTAGATGCCATTTGTAAATACCAGTTTATATGACAACTCTGAACTTACTTATGCAAATCAGAGTACCTATGAAGAAAGATCAACATAATATTGTTCTCAAAAGTGAATTCTTCCGGCATAGTAATCTCAGAGCTTTTCAAATGTTCTTTCATTCTTTCAATCATTCAACCTTTTGGATTCTGTACACAATAATTTTCACCTCTCAAAAAGAGACATAATCACTCATAATCTCTCAATTAACTCTTTGCAATGCTCTAAAAAAGCAATAAAATATTGTAAACAATCCTTAAAATTAACACTGTACTAACTAAGGAATCTTTTTACCCAGTTCTTCAAACCTAGACAATCTTGGGAACCACAGGCAAACAGCAATACTCTTTTAGTCAGTGTAAGTTGAGATGGCAATATTGTCTTAAATTTCCTTACAGCAAAAGCATCTACTTGCTGTTTCCTACGGTCTGTCTGGAAACCCTAATAATCAAAACAGATTCAACCATATTTTAGCTCAGTTCTCGGGCCAGTGATTGCTGATACATATGTAGATCTTCACTGTACCATACATGCAAAATAGAACATACTTTTAGTAACAAGTTGGAAGTTTCACTAGTCACCCAGGCTGTACACAGCACCAGAATGTATATTTGAAGTGCTAAGAACAGAGGTTGACACATGAATGATTCTTTTTTCCTGTAAGAGACTACCAATGTCTGGACTCTTGTGGGGGAGTGTGGAGAAAGATACTTCCCTGACTGCTTTCCCAGAGGCAGACAACAACAACCTTGAGAAAGAATTGGGATTAGGTGGCAACAGGTGTTTTGCTTCATGAAGAAAATCATCCCAACAGCAGCACAATATAAGACACAAGTTGCTTGCAGCTGCCTCCAGGGGGTGAGATAGAATTATGCCACCTCTCTTCATGGGATTCTCCCTCTCTGCAGGCAGGCAGGCAGGCAGGCAGGCAGGCTGCTGCAGATAATGGACCTAATCTGGGTAATGGCACAGATTGTAGTTTTAATGGATGGTAGATTTGGGTTGATTTTCCTTTTGTTACAGACTCATTACCTTTGTATTTTCGTTCTGAATATTTCTGGTCACAGGTATCCTTCCTTTGCCTCTATGGTGATAAGTTATGTAATAAATTATGTAAACTTATGCTTTGCAAAATCCAGTAATAATAAACTGTGCTTTCTGCTTATGGCCATGCTGTTTGAGTGTGTTACAGCCTTGTCAAAACCATATTATACCAGGAAAGTGCTGTACATTCAATAAGCTGCCATGCATGTGAAAAAATGCTCTAGATAGTATGACCTTCAAAGTCCTCAGGTAAATGGTCTTGCAAATGCCAGGATTTCAAATCTCAAATGCATCTTTCTTCTAATTGTCTTGAGGCCCATTTCTCTGCCTCAAAACACAGAGGCCTGTGATTGTGCAACAACCTGAAGGCAACAGATGCTGCTGTATTTTGCCAGGTAAATTTTGCCCTTTTGTATTAAAAATAGAGTATGATTTTTTCTTATACCTCCTAATACTATTTCAATCACACAATTGTCACCATTTGGAATGCAGCCTCCTGTGACAAGCTTATTATTCGGACAGCAAAGCGAGCAAGTTCAGCATAACCCAATGGAGCACACACTGCTTTTTTCTGCAGATGCTTCAAAAATATACAACAGGAGCCCAAATCCTGAGCCAAGCCCACATCCTAAATTAGCTAAAGGAATCTTTCTCAAAAGCAGAAGGCTCGAGTATAGCCACTGCTGTAGCACTGGATAATAACAGCAAATCAGTGATTTTTCTCACTATTTATGCTCCTTTACAGAAGAGACCAAGAAAATGCTCAGCACAATGGTGCTGCTCTCAGGCTTGCCCTGCTCAGCATCCATCTGTGGGGTGGCTTATGTGCCATGGACCCTCCTGCTTTCTCATGGCTCCACAGCAGAAGGGCATTTTTGCATTTAAACCATGGAACACTTCGCCACTGAACTACTGCTATTTTTTATCTCCTAAAAGAATTACAATCTGAATGGCTCCAGCTGTCTGATGATTTAGCTTGGCTAGCATGAGAAGTGAGATAAAGATACCAGCTAGCTTAAAGACTATTGGAAAAGCATATGCAAAACAGGAATAGTATGGTAAAAAGGGATTAGTGTCCCTATTAGTTAATCTGTCTAGGCATAAGCAGCATTTCAAAAGATCAGATACACAATTCATCCTTGAGAATTACAAATAATCCTTTAATATTTAGGCAGAGTGGGGATTTTATGCCTGAACTAGAAAATATGTATAATCACACATTACTTGGATTTGTGGAGGCACAGAGATTTTATAAATGATTATCAGATTTCAGATTCCCCAGAAAAGATTCACCAGAGAAAGGATTCATTACCCAGGTCTAATGATTACAACATTCTGACACAAACAAACAAAACCTGTTAGTTTCTTCTGCATCCTTCAATGGGGGGGGGGGGGGGNAAACACTGTAAACCAGACCTGTCCGGTGAAAACAAGAGCAACCCTTTCCCCTCTCTGAATTTATTAACAAGCAGAGAACTTCTGAGTAATGGCTTGATTTGCTGAGTTATATCTGCAAAAATGCACAATTCAAGTTGTCAGGTCAAAAGAAAACCTCTGGATGTTGGTGCCTTTTGGCTCAAGATTTGAGCACATACTGGTCTAAAGTGATATCAGCATCAATGCAATTGACAGGAGAAAAGTAACAACAGCAGATCCCAAAGCTCTTAACTGATGCATTTTCTGCGAGATTTTTAAAGAAATAATCTGAACTTACTTCAGAAGTTTCTGTGTTGATACAAGAATCATCCTTGGATGATTCTTGATTCACTGGTACCATAGATGTGTGGGACAAATAATTCCACTGTTTAATTCACAGAGTCATTGCCTACTAAGTCATACTGCTATTTTGCAGTTAGCCTGCAATAAGCTCTACCTGGAGTATTAATAACACACAACTATATCAAAATTCTCACCTTTTGGTGCAAGTAAGGCACTCCAAAACAAAGACTGCCTAACATCATGCACTGAAGATCAAAGTATCTAATCTGTACATACTGGGTTTCTGATCTAGGAGGTAATGGAGAAATAGGTAAAAACGGAGGCAAGACTGTCTTGTTGCTAAAGCATCAATTCTGATTGAAGAAAGACCAATTCAGAGGCCAGATTTCATACATGACCTTGGACTGAATCTTGTGATTCTTCATGCAGTCCTTGGAACTGAGGGAGCACAGTCAACTAACTACAGAATATTTAGAAGCTACTGCAACAGGCAGGAGTAGTTTTCTAGTAAGATTTACTGCAACAATGAAAACTATGAGCATGCCATCAATGAGAGGCCTCTCAGGGGCAGCTTATATTCAACTGAAAAAATAATCAGTGTGATTTAGCTTCTGTGTTCACTAGCCAGAGATCTATGGCTTCCTCTACATTATCTTTAATATAAAGCAGAGACTAGTTTCATTCTTATTGGCTTCATCCACAAGGTATTGAATTTACAAGGCATTTTTAGACTTATAATTTAATCATATGAACAGTTTTTGCCAATTGATGTAGTCCCACGATGATATATATTTCTAGCCTGGAGCTTTAAACAGCTACAAGAAATGTTTATCCTGCCAATGACGAGTTTAAGCAATGGAGAAGTAATTTTTATCTTACTGGAGTAACAAGGGCAAGTAAAGGGGACACTAACCATTTTCACATTGATTTTAAGTACCACATTACAAATTCAGGCTGCATCTTCAGCTTTTCAGAGTCCTCCCTATGTGCCTGTAATCCAGAAATTTTAGCTTGCTTTAAGCCAACCTTGTGAAACTAATCTGTCTTGCTTTCTTTTCTTATGTAAGCTCCAATGACTCAAGCAAAATTGTTTTCTTTTAGTTTCTTTTTCGTCACTTGCTGTATTTTGATAAAGCCTATTTGGCTCAGGCTCTATAATTAGGACATGTTATCTAACCTTACAAAGCTAATTTTCTCAAATTCCTTTTTCTATTGAAAAGAAATATTCTATTTTAAACACTCATTTCAGGAAGCTTAAAATGATTATATCGCACAACAATACAAAAATACATCTGAACAATCTTACATTGAACAAATACTCTGACAGTACTTCTCCGTTTTTATTACAAGATTAGCATTCAGTATTTACGATTGCTCTGGTTTCTTCCAAACAGCCAAAACCAAAATGCAATCAGCACATCTAAGGAGAATTTGTGTTAGGGGGCTGGTGGGACTTGCAAGGTACCATTTAATTTTAAAGCACAGATTTCAGTTTTTCTTTACGATAATGTCTTTCAAGATCACACACTAAGTAACTGGAGGGAGATCATCAAAACTGTAGTAGTTTCATTAAATAAAACCAACTGAAACATATAAACAGAATAAAGAGTGTGAGCACAGATTTATAGAAACTACATGATTTATCTTGGGAAAATATATTCCGTGATCTTAATGTAAATTTTACCATCTTTGAGAAAAAGCAGAATGGGCTTGAACTTCTGGCATGAACCTCTGCACACGTGTACACGTGAAAGAGTAGGCAAAACAACGGATAATATTTTTTCGTCCATTGGAAAAACACCTATTCACTTTCAGATGTGTTAGGTTGAACAGATGGATCTCACCAGGACATACTGCAGCAGGTGTTTGTAAGGTATCTTGTATGCCCTGGGCTTCCTGCAGGATCTGAACTTTATCCTCTTAGTGCCAGGTTTTATTGCATAAAAATACATTTTATTTAATTTCTAGTGGTTTTTTGGTGTTATTAAGATTAATTTAGAACTGAATATTATTCTTCTGAAAATTGATTCCTTACACATTAGGTGGACATCACACCAGGTTTTAGTTCAATTCTGGAGGTGTTTGAGGTTAGGCTAGATGAAGTGCTGAGTGGCATGATCTAGATGTCAGATGTTTAGGCTTACTTGGTTGGTTTTAGGTTGGACTGGATGATTTTTAAGGTCTTTCCCAGCCTCATCATTACTGTAATAAGTGGAATCACAAGTCAAATTTATTGAAAAACGTGCTCAGCATGGCTAGAAGCAGAGATTTGTCTGTTTGCATATTCTTTGATTAAATGCAATAATCTGATGGCACTTTACACACACAGGAATTGACATGGGCAGCTCTCCATAGCATAGTGCAAAGACCTCCCCCAGGACTGTAAATCTGAAATGAAGGGTAAGGTGCCCTTAGGGGTTTGTGGTGCCTAGCTCAGGATTGCTCACTGTGCTGACCCTTCTAGTCATCGGTGACTGTGCTCCCACTTACTTGTGGGGAAACCCACCTGGGCACAGGACATTTGTCGTCCAAAGGTGGCCTTCAAATTTATTCCACCAGAGACAGGGAGGCATGCAAAACTGAGATTAGATATTTAGAACTAGCAACTAAATAAACAACAGTGTGGTGATGACAAACATTTTAGTTATCCACATACACAAAAGAGCAATATTTCCAATGACAGATTGAGTAGATTAAGTTGTCTGAAAATAGAAAACACACAAAGGTGCTAACAAAATTAGACAGGAATTTTTGAACAAAACTTCATTAATAGAAAACAAATTACTGGCTAATTTAATTGCACTTGAGCATCTCAGAAAGCATTTGTGGGTACAAAAGTAATCTAAAACTGGCTACAGTACAACACTAACTACTTACATGACCCAAGGAATGCAGGATACTTAGATTTTTTTTTTTTTAGTGAAACACAGGATTTTATGGAAAACAATTGTAGGCAATTTGCATTAGGAAAATAGAAATCTTTATTATATATAGTATAGAGGATATTTTTGTGGAGATTAAAAAATTATACCAAATCAAAGGATCCATCAAAACTAATGGAAGACAGATAGGAGGGAGAAAGAATCTTTGGATAATATTAACCATATTGGCACATCACAGCTATACATTTAGCATACCGAGTATGCCTGAACTTTTTCAGGTGGGTTTTTGATGTATATATCAGAGATAGAAAATTAACAGGCTTTTTGGGATAGTTCTGTTTGGTTTGTGGGTGGGTTGTATTGTTTTTACTAGTGAGGAGATCTTTAATATTTCTGAATATTTGTCTCTACTCTTTCTTTTTCAGATGCAATACTGCTTGCATTTAAACAGAACAAAAGAATTGACTAGCACCATAGTAAATTCCTGCAAATGACACAAGACACAGTCATGCCTAAATGTCAGTGACATAAGGTACAAGCACAGCACCAAAGCACACTAGAAATGAGCCTAATGACTGAATTTTAGTTGTAAAGGACAATAAAACATGTAGGCATGAATTACTTCTTTCCTAAGGAACTAGCAATCCTGCCTGTGAATGTCTAATTGGAAGTTTAAATTCCATTTAAATTCTGTCCATCTAAAGAAACAATCCACACAGATTAGAGCAAGACTTAGTTTCATAGTTGGAAGAGATGGGCAAGGTTTTTGTTCAAATAATTCATTCTCTCTGAATTGCAATTTTAAAAGTAAAACATAAAGCAGCAGCTGTGCTTTTTCATTCTGGCAGTGTACACAGCGAAGGTTCCCCACTGTGCACAGGCAGAGGTATTTCACTCCCAACGGGAATTTTGTTCTTACTTCAATGGCTCCACAGAAGTCTTCTGTGATGGCTCTCTATCCCAGCCACAACCAGGACAAGTTGGGAGACCCCTGAGGCTGACAGGAGGTGACACTCAAGGACTAACTGAAAAAAACATTTCTGGAGTCAGAAACAGCTGCCTCAGAAAACCTTCAGGAAACTCGGCCCCTGGAAAGTGACTAAGCCCACCCAGCACCATGGGGTCAGGGCTCTCAGCGGGACAAAGTTGTAGTAAAGCCATTCTCCACAGACACAATGACACCCCTCATAGGGAGCCCATCACTGCTAGGGGGTCAGATTAAAACTCCTGGCATGGGCAGATCCTTCTACTCTGGGAAGACATGGAGCACATCACACCTGGGAATACAGCACATGAGCATCTGCATTTAACTTCCCCAAAACGGTCTGCTACTGGTGACTGCCTTCCACAGGGAGATTGTAATTCATCCAACTTCCACAGAATCAGCCTCAATTTCCCCAACAGTAGCTGCTGCTGCAGAAACCAGTTAGAGGTCTCCAAGTTCATCATGTTTCAGATTGCAGACACAAAGTTTCTTGCACTCTCAAAACATTCTGAATTATTTTCCTCTCTCGTCACTTGCTTCTGCTTTCCTCTGTCCTCTCCACAAGAGTGTATGCTTCAGCAACTGGCTAGAGGAAAATGAAAAATGAACAACAATCAGTAAAAATGCTTACGTCTTTAGAATCTCCAAAGTTATTTATGTCTGTATCAGCTTTGAAGTTTCCATTCACATTTCTTGGGAAGACGTCTGGCTGTAACACAGGAAGTCAGGACACAGTGGAAAATACATAAATCCGAGACTTAGTGCTGATAGAAGAAGCAAAATTTCATAGCTGTGTTATTGCTTTCCTATGTGGTTCTTAAGCTTTTCACAGTCATAGACATGGTGAATGTATTTGCTTTGTAATCATACCACATCTTTCCATAGATCCTTACATAGTTAGTAGATGACTGTGAGAGAAAACAAACACTTTTTCTTGGTTTCTCAAAAACTTTAGCAGAATTGTTGTTTTCATTATTTCTCAAATACCCAATCTATAAAATGGAGACAAGTGTTTGCCTGCTCCCCATGTAAGTGAGAACTTCACGTATTAACTCATCTAAGGCACTTTTAGGTGTTTTCAGTATCTTCTGACAGAGAACATCAAAATGCTATTTTTTGTTCTCTTATTGTGATGTCATCTTTTATTCATGGTCTCATATCAGTAATGGATGCAATAATGCTCTGTGTGTCTAACCTTGCTACAAACTGTAACGACGTTGTTCAGCATAAAAGCCATTAATGTATTTGTTCAATTCCCATCTTCAATTTCAACATTCTCAACCTATGAATCAATTAAACTTCCACACAATCTGCTAATGTGTTCCAACAGGGCTGCATCAAGCCATGGACCTTGCTTAAAGACCCTGTATCCAGAAAGCCATTAATACTCATTAAGTTCAAATGTTTGCTTTAATGCTTTGCCAGATTAAGCTACATTTCTGTGATGCTGGCAAAGAATGGCAGGTTTGTAAACTGCTGTTCTTGCTGGTCTGACCCCTGCTCTACTTATAACATCATAAATCAAGACCCTCACAAATCTCATGTGTAATGAAACAGGAGTAAGGGCAAGAGAGGCTAGAGTCTGGCTGTGTGTCATGACCCCAACATCAGTCACAAGTTTACATTTTCTACCTCACCATGAAAAATCCACAGCAGGAGCATGGGATACAAGTTCCCTTATCAACTGAAAAACTACCTAATAGCTAGCTGCAGGCTGAAACTCATGTCACCCCTAACTGACCAGTACCAGCCATAGTGAAATCATCTGAGTAGGCAGACCCTGAGGTGAGTTTCTGCAGCTTACAGAGGAAGAAAACCTTCAGATTTTCAGTATATATTGACCTGTGGGCTATTACTGCTGTTACTATTTATTAATTTATTAACAGTCGATTATTGCTGCATTTCATGATAAGGATTAATACAAGATGCACATTAATACTAAATGCTGGCATAAGGTTTTGCATGTTGAAAGCACTTGACAAATGTTATTTGGGCCTCACATGAACAGTGTTCTATAAAGACAATGGAAAATACTTTTATCTTCTTATACCCCATGCTGAGAATCACATCAATGACTCCCACACACTGTGAAGACCCCTACTATTTGCTTTTTAACTCTTATTCATCTAGACAGCTACCTGGTCCAATTCAACACACTGTCAGCACCACCCTGTATTATGAAGTACTAGCATTCCTGAATGGAATTCTGGCATGTCATACATGCCAGAGGTATTTTTCTTGCATTTATTTTATGTTCTTGTCAGTCACATGGGCAAACACCCTGGCTGACACACCATTCCTCCTCTGGAGGAATTCAGCTTCATACCCCATTACTTTAGCAGAAACATTCAGTGCACCTCTTGGCAAAAAACTTTCTGTTTCTGGTTTCTGTTTTCCATTTGCTATTCATGAAGGACAAGATTCCTACCCGTATCTGAGGTTCTGCATTTACAAAGGCCCGCATATGATGCAGCTTCTGAAACCCATGAGCTGCAGCACACATAAGACTTTGAGGTCAAATTATGCCATGTTCTGAATTAACGAGTTTCCTGCTGAAGCAGAAGAGAAATGAAGTCTAAATTTTTCAGCCACTGTTCGGACTAAAGCTAGTCATATAAGATTTTTCTGGTGAAGTTTCCTCTTCTTTTGGAGGAAAGGAATCCATCTTCCACTGTCCAGGTTTAATCACTGTGAGTTCCTCCTCAAAGGCACAAATCCTTTTCTAATTTAACACATTACGCAGGTTACATGCTGTGCAGGACATACCCCCAACCACATCAGCACTGATGCAGCTCAGAGTTCACCTATAGCAAATGCACACAGGTAAAGAAACTCCTGGTGACCTTGGGAGACACTAATGAAAGGTGAAAGGGTCCAGGAAGGCTGAGCATTCTTCAAAAAAACAGTCCTAAAGGCACCAGAGCAGGCAGACTCCATATTCCACAAGATGAAGAGCAAGGAAGATGAGCAACCTGACTGAACAGCAAACTGATACCTCACTTACCCCTCATCTAGCACATTGAGAAACTTATCAGTGTACATTCATACCTATGACTACTACACACTAGAAAGGCAATTCCTCTTGACATTAATACAACTACTCTTCTAAATCACACCCTCCGTAATTTAGTGTCTAAACTTTATCATCAGCCAGTTGCTTTCACAGAGTTCTTGATGAAACTCTAAATGGTTCATGACACAGTAATATTTCCTTGTTAATATTCTATTATTTTCTAGAAACCAATGTTTTAAAAAGAAATTCATAGACAAATTTATAAATCCCTGAGTTGAAGCACATCTTATTCTTCAGTGAGGAATAAAAGTTTGCCAAAATGAAAATCTTAATCTTGTGTGATTTCCCATAGCACAACTTCTGTCCAATGTCTGTAATTAATGTTTGTTTTTAAGCTATAACTAAGCTAGCATGTTACAGGCCTGTATGGCATCCAGTCAGTTTCCTCCAGGATTTAGGATATTTACTTTTTTGTTAAACTGCAGCTTGCTGTGGAAGCATCCCAGGCGCTGACTGAGACAGCTGCCCTTTTTTAGTCAATCTGTCCATGTTTCCATGCCAGATGTGAGCACTGGCAAAAAACCTAATGAACCATTCATTAAGTGGGTACAAAGGGGGATCCACCACTCCAAGTCCTTCTCAGTGAGGGAAGATAGGAAAGACTGGAGGGTGGAAGAATTGTAAAAGAACCACACAAGAAAGACTAGTGAGGAAAGGTGGAAGCTGACTCATCTTTGCTTCCCAAGTGAATTATCTTCAACAGGATTCAACTATAGATCTCCATTAAAATATGATTTAATAACAATATATGGCAAGATTTAGGCATAAAAATGATTGATGTTCTGCATGAATCAGCTAGTTACTGCAAACACCTCTGAGGACTTTCCTCACTCTCTGCTTATGTGGAAAATAGACTTTTTTTGTACAGGAAAAAAACCAGTAATCGAGTGCTAGGACAAAAAGACCACTGCCTCACCCCACCACAAAGTGATAAGGAAGCCACATTACATGGATGTGGGAACTAACACACCAGTCCACATCTATTATGCCCATTCCAGAGGTCCCACAGAATAGGAAAACAGACTCTGCTAACTTCCTTCTAGGACTTGTGCCTACAGAACAGTGCCTGCCAGGAAAGCATATGTATGCCCAGTTCTGGCAGGCAAAGGGCAAAATGGTTGAACAAAGTACATGACAGCCTACAAAGGATTCATCCTGCAAAGCTGGATTCAAAAATCAGTTTATGAAATGGGATTGCTAATAGCCACAGAAGTCTTAGGTGTGCAATTTCCGTTGAAATTAAGGCCCCAACAGCAGCAGTTCACATGCAAAGGTGCTCTTCAAGAGTGAAGAGATCTCCAAACAAAACCAAAATAACAACACTGCAAAAACACATCTCCAGTTGCAACTGGTCACCGGCTTCCCAGATTAAAGCATGGAGAAACACAACAGTGCTTCCTTCACAGCTATGGGTACCACTGTGAGGTAATGTTGTTTTGAATGTCCTTCTATCTTAAGAAGGAGCTTTGTCTGGAAAACACATTTGTCCATGCTGGTAACAGATTTTTCCAAACAGCATTTACTGAACTGTACTGCTGGATTCAAATGCACAAGCGATTGTGTCCATACAGACACTGAAATTCTGAATGAGTGGCTTAGCAGATGTGTGTATTGTTACTGTAACAATCTAGATAAAACTGGAATTTGAGTTGTACAAATAAAATAAATACCATTTTAAAAGTCATGAGCTGTAATTACCTACTGCTGCTCCTGCCAAAATCTGCTACCAGTAGTACCTCTCCTTTGCCCTCTGATTTGACTGGAAACAGAAATTCAGGATCTCTGGAAACTCCAGTAGCCAACTGTTACTAATCAGTAAATTACTGTGTGCTGTCATCAATGATATAGGTATGCAATAACATATTCATACATAAGATGTTAGAGTACAAGTGAAAACTAAAACCAAAGTCAATGGATTCTGATATTGTTTCATCAGCAAATCATTAAGACAATAATATTGAGAAAAAACTCAACACAGAGTTTACTCTGCACACAGAGTAAACAAGTTGTACTATCTGAAATTACTGTTTCAGTGAAAAAATGAATACAGCAGTACAGGCATTCTGCCCTAAAGCTGGTGTAATGTCCAGTTTCACTATCAAAGCCTTTGTTTCCTTTACTTGGCACCACTGGGTGCAATTTCAGCTCCATTCTCCTTTCAAGAGGGAGTCTAATACACAATCAAAGTGAGCAAATAACAAATACATTCAGAGGCACTTCAGCCACTTAAAACCAGAATTTTGCCCCAGCTGTTTCCTTTCAGCAAATATTTATGACCACTACGTATTGCTCAGTCAACTGCTTGCTGAAAGCAAAAACTAGGACTGTATATGAGATTCATTTAAACAGTAACTTGCATTTGTTTGGGGAAATTTAGACAGAAGTAGTTTACAAAATATATATTGCAAACAGGGAAGCAAAATAGTGCCACTAGTTAGCACATGCCCAGAGGCCCTCTGAAGTGGGAAATTATCTTCTGTAACACATCATCTCTTTTCTGAGAGAGGAGTGAGTTCCAATGCTCTTATTTACTAGACCCAGCTCAAGTACAGGGAGAGGCATGAGCAAAACTGTGGATATGCTTTTCTCTCCCTTCTTCAGCTGAGGGATTTGCCACAGCTATTGTGCCATGTAACTGCTCCCACCCTTGGTGCACAGCAGGGTGGTAGAAAAAAGTGGTAGTGGAGAAACAGAATTTGTTATGTGTCAGTTTGATGCTGACATTTTCATTTTTAATATCAAAAACAGAGTACAAAGAAGCCACGAGTTATCTTTCCTCAACACTGGGCTGCAGCTGCTCTAAAATACGAAGATCAGGGGGAATACAAATATAGCTGCTCTGAAATCCAAATTTGGTCCAGACGAGGAACTTAGAAGCTGAATAAGATGTGCTTCCTGTTTGTGTCTCCTAATTCCTGTACAGCATATTGAAAAGCAACCTTTAGGAGCAAATGCTCCCTCTCAATCTTTCAAAAGCCAAAACTCTACAGGGAGAAACACAAATGGTTTCCACCACAGCCAAAGATGCCAAAAGCTTTGCTCCCTGGCATGGTTACTGACAGCCCTACAAGCAGTGTGATTAGCCCTGCACACATGCCCTGTTTTGTCACCTTATGAAAGTTTTTATGCAATGCCTACACTGCATTTAATTTTACTGTTTCATATTATTATTTTGGTATTTTATTCTATTTTTTTTTATTTTGTCATGGAGCAAGAATGCTGTTCAATAGCATCATTAACAAACCATCAAACCAATTATCTGACTTTCTATTTCATTTCAAAGTTACAATCTCCTTACTGCTTCTGTGACAGGAATAGATTTAAAGGTGATTTCAGAAGTAGTTAGGATACCATTATGACTCAATACATGTGATCAAATGTCTTTCCGAATGATCCTGTTGGATTAATGAAGCCATTTGAAGAATTAAACTTGATATTCCAACAAAAATTATGTTACAGTATTACAAAATGGGAAAGATTTCTTTCACATGTTCTGGTGTCATTATCAGTGTTAGGGACAAGTTCCAATTATTAGAGGATTTGCAAGCTCAAGCATAAGGCTTCTCTGATTGTCTGTGGGACTTGTGCCTTAGGGCCACTTTCTCCATCACAACCAAAAAGGCAAAGATATAGGACAGGCTAAGCACACAGCCTCAATCCACATATGGAACAGAGCTAACACATGGAGAAAAGCCAATAAACTTAGGAAATTAGTCTACAATGAGGAAAAAAAAGCTGCAGATATTTGCATCTCATTTGCAATAGCTCTCAGGAACACCTCCTGAAATGGAGCAGCTCTGAGCATAAGCAGTATCACAGTGATGAGATCTGAACACTGAATTTTCCACAGGGCTTGAGGCAGAGCAGGAGGGTGGGCAGCAATGGGTTTGAGAAACATGTTTACTGTTTCTTTTCAGCAATTTTCAGTTCGAAATACCTCTTTCTAGCTTCTAGATCACAATCTTAATATATACATAATTTAAGATATAGTATCTCCAAGAACAAATTGCTAGCATCCCATAATCCTTATTTTCTTAACAGTCTTCTAAATTATAATTATTACCATAAATGATGAACATTAAATTCATCCTAGCTACAACAGAAAGGACATTTTGGATAGGCTTTCTTCCTTAGGATTTAAAAGTTCCAGAGCTGCACTGTCCAAATATGTTGACTATGCTATCTGAGCGATCCTGTTATATTTCTGCCACATGAAGTTTTCCAAAAGAGCTTTTGAAATTATAATCCACTCCGATATCCTTAAGGCCATAGCAGTGATAGCTGAACAAGCCTAGGCTACCTATGGAAATTTTATCACAGTAGATCAGGTTGAAAGGGATCCCAAAGGTCATAGAGTCCAAACCATTAAATTAAAGAAATACAGTTTACATGAGATGGCCCAGCATCTCAAAGATAGTAACTTCTGTAACCATTTCAGATCTACCACAGAGAAATTCATGTGGGGAGCAAATTGCAAAGAGAACCTAAGCTGAGACTGCTCTCAGATGAAAAAGGAAACACAAAACTTGCTCAGGCAACTTAGTTCTACTGCTTTTCCTGATGAAAATATATATATACAAACATTGAGTAAAGATTGTGCAGGTAGATAAAAAACATCTGAGATAAAATGTCCTGTACTCAGCATTGGTGAGGCCTCACTTCAAGTTCTGGGGGCAGTTCCGGGCCCCCAGACAGATTTTGAAGTACTGAAGTGGGTGCAGAGTTGAGCAGCAAGGCTGGGGAAGGGATTAGAACCAAAGCCTTATGAAGAGAGGTTGAGGGAAATAGGGTTGTTTAGCCTGGAGAAGAGAAGACTCAGTGGGGAACCTTATCACTCTTTATAACTATCTGAAGGTAAGTTATGGACATGTGGCGGCCAGGTTCTTCTCCCAGGCAACTAGTGATAGGTGAGAGGGCATAGCCTGAAGCTGTGTTCAAGGGAGATTTAGGTTAGACATTAGGAAGCACTTCTTCATGGAAACATTGGTTAGACATTGGAATGGACTGCCCAGGACGGTGGTGGAGTCCCCATCCCTGGAAGTGTTTAAGAAAAGAATGGACATGGCATTTAGTTCCATAGTGTAGCTTATTGTGGTGATGTTAGTTCATAGGCTGGGCTTGATGATCACAGAGATCTTTTCCAGCCTCAATGGTTCTGTGCACTGCTTTGCTCTGGCTAAGAGTGAAAAAAAACCCAGTTTCTTAGCACCAAGAAACCATGGTGGGGGGCAAGACACAATACTCCTATAAAGCACTACCGCCAAACCAGAATTTAATCCCCAGCAAAGTGTAGATGTAAGAACCAAGTACTACAGAACAGTCCACATCACTATTGCTCATGTCTGGGAAATCTCATTTAGAGATTAAACTTTCTAATGAAAACTGCATGCTAACTAAAATTGCAGTAAATCTCAAAGTTCCTTATAATATGGATGAGCATTTTTTGAACACTGTAATGGAGATCTAAAACAGCATCAACAGAGAAAATGCTGACAGGTGAAGTTCTTGTCTCTCCAGAACCATTTGAACTATATATGATGCCTGTACTGGCAGAGATTGGAGTCACCACCAACTACAATGTCATTGGATTTATTGTACTTACACATACTCTTTTACAAAGCAGCAGCAGCATATTGCTTCAGGTGCCTTGTTGCCCTTTGTTTTTAGTAGTGTTTTACCTGCAATGCCTGATACAGAGGGTTTAATTTCAAAAGTACATTTTTAATATCTTTGAGGTACCCACATCTGCCGCGACTGAGAGACAGGACACAGCTTGATGCAAGCAAGATGTCTATTTAATCATACTACAAGCATATATTTGTACTGGTTACAAGCATGGTATCCCTAGCTGATTGGTTCTTACAATACCTGAGGCAATCACAGATAGGCTAATACAGAAGGCATTCTTTCTTTAAACATTTACTTCTCTTAATATCACTAGTTCCTCTTATCTATGCAGTCTTCTTCACAAACACAAAAGACTTGTGACCACTCACGGTAGTTAGCACTTATTGTTTCTCTTCAAACAAGTCTCTTATCTTATTCTTCCCAAGGCATGTGCGCGACCAGTTTCTGTATATCCTGTTTCATCAATTGATCTGTACTGGGTGTTTTCTTAAGAGCAGTCAAATCCTGCCCTACACATATCTTTGCTGCAAACCAAGGAATTGGTGATTCTTAAATGTGGAAGATCTCAGGGTCAGATCTGCAGGTGGGGTAAACCAGTACAACCTTCACTTGAACTTCACAACATGCTGATTCTGCAACCCAGAGATGAAACAGAGAGGGATATCAATGCTTGATGCAATGAGGGAACAAAATGCCCCACAGTTCCCCAGATTCATATCTTTACACCCCAAAGCACTGTCTTTACATGTTGTAAAGACCTTATCAACTTTACCCTGGTGTTGAAAAGAATGCTGAAACTGCAAGTGATGCTTCAAGGCTGAAATCAGGTGGAACAGAAAGACAAGATCAGACACTTATATGAGTCTGAACTGTTGTTTTATTTAAATTCAGGGCACACAACACAGAGCAAATCAAATAAGTCATTGCCCTAGGAGCCACATCTTAATGGAAAACATTTGGGAAGATTTTGTATAGATGTTTCTTCTGCAAAGTGCTTCAGTTGCCCTTTAACTATCCTTACTGAGACTAACACAGTTAAGACTATGATCTCCCATCTTTATGGGATAAAGGCTATTCCAGGTGTACTTTCCTCTGAATTTTGTTTTCTTTGTAAGATTGTCCAGAAAATGTCAAGGAAAAGGTTCAACAATCAGATCACTAGGAACAAATCAGTGAAAACTCCTGACAATTTTTTTTCAAAAAGAGACCACAAACTCTTGGAAATTCAATAAATTGATTCTTCTCCATCACTTCTTTTCCTCTCTGTTTTAGAATTTGAAGCACTGTTTTCCTTTGTGTCTGGCTATGTTAGACTAATCAATAAGAAATTATACTTCTTACCTTCTTACCAAGAAAGGCAAAAGGAACGTATTTCTCCATCATATTGATTGCAAAGCAAAATCAGAGAAAACTGATGGAAATTCCTTACCACATTCTTAATGCTGCCATCTAGTACCGGAGAATTGCCTGGTCTGTGCTAACTTCATTCACAGACAGTTTTATTTGTAACAGTGTGCACTCCTGCAGTTGTATTTAGCTTTTGTGTTATCAGTAAAATTAATTATCATAAGATTAATTTCCTTGCAGAGCCTTGTTGCCTTAAAACTGAGCACCAATATACTGATTAGCCCAAGGGATGAGCCAACTAGCTGTGAATGCTAACTGCTGCTTACCTACAGATGAGATGCATTCCGTTTTTTACTTTTACGGGCTATAATTTTGTCATCAATATAATAAATGCCAAGATTCAATTCCGATATTGGGGTAATTGAATCAAAAGTAAGGCCAGAAGCAGCATGAGCTCCCTTCTCCTGCACTTGCACAACAGTAAAAGCAGCTGCAGCACTGTGGGACTCTCTCTCTCCCTCCACTCTGAAGGTCTTAATGAGAAAGAGGCTGAGAGAACAGAAAAATAATGTTCTGCATTCAAACACAGCAAAACCAATGCTGCCTCTGGCACTTTAGACCCAACCTTCTAAACATCCAAAACTCATCCTTTTTTTAAATCAAGGCTTTTGCAATGAGAATGTTCTAAGCTTTTCACTAGTCAGTAGCACATGTTGAAAGCAAACCAATATTGTTTAATCAGCTGTATAAACTCAGAGAGTTTCTGGAACTCCACATTTCTCATTTGCCCCATCTCCACAAAGGAATACAAAACTAATTTTGTTCCATTTAAACAGAACTTAGATGTTTGTCTTTTCCTAAACAGTTATATGCCTTCTGCAGGTGTAAAGACACCTTTTGCACTTCCATTGAAGCACAGAACTTTTATCCCAGCTGGAGGCATGTTACGCTGCTTTGAAAGGAGCCTCCAGCACCTGGTTTAAATGGTTAGAGGTTTCAGGATTGGAAAAGCCCTGCAGAGTGACACTATCAAATATTTTTCATTTCTTCACTTCCCTATACTGTTTCATTCTAATCTTGGAGGCAGCTACAGGTGGAGAATACGTTATGTCTCATTATGCAACAAAGACAGCAGTAGGCAATGAGAGAGCCTGCTAGTTGAAGTGTCACTCCTGTTCAGAACGTTCCTGAATTAGCATTAGTAATATACCACTGGAAAATGATTACCAGTGGAGAGTGGAAGATGGGAGTGGTTAAATTGAAAGCTAAAGGCATGTTTGGGTTTTTTTTATGGCTTCCCCAGCAATTAATTCACTGTTAAGTGAGAAGTCTGTCTCTCTGGAAGGATGTATCAAACTGGAGGGTTGACGGTCATTAACATTAGCATCAGAGAGCAGAATTTATCTCAGAGAAAAGGAGAAAGTAATGAAAGCAACTGGTTTTTCCCATCAATGTCACTTCTGTATAATAGTAAATGCTTCAAAAATAAACAAAAAATAGCAACAGCAAATTTGCAGTCCTTGAGAAAAGTTAATGTTTCTACTTGGATAATTCGGTACTGAACATTGAAATGCTGACAGCAACAGAGTATTTAATAGATTTAAATTGCAAATGCACCAGGCTAGATTTCCAATAGACCTGAGAATACTGGATGCTTTTGGAAACTCTTATGTCCCCTATTCAGTGTTAATTTGGAGCTCAGCTGTTAGAAATGCAGACCTAGTTACAGACATTCAGCAAAGTCCAACTGTGATTTCTCTAACAAGCTTATTCCTACAGAGTGAACTGATTCAAGGGGGGGAAAAGGATTAGGAATTTCCCTCTTGTAATAAATTCCTCACCTTGTCACATTAATTTCTTCCTAGCAGTGAAATAATCTTATAAAATATAGCACTGAGGAAATCTAGCTAATAAATACCAGCAAGGTTTAAATTGACATAGAACAGAATGAAAATCACTACACCTTTCCATTGCCTACCTAATTGCACAATACAAACAGCATGAAAGGAGTCTAGAGTATGGTGAGAGTACACCTAACAAAAAATACAGAGTGTTTTCTTTAAAATCCTACACTGATCTCGAAAGTTCTTCTGGAAGAACATGAGTGCTATTAAAAAGCCAAAGTACATTTGGACAAAGCTTCCAACCACACAATAGTGATTAAACCCAGGGGTGAAATTACAAGTTTTGCAAAAAAACTAAGGGAAAAATAATTTACAGCCAAAGTGCATGCTTCAGTATTCTAGGAGGGAAGCAGAGAAAGCATTCGCTAGAAACAACCACACATTTAAGGGACAACTAGAGGGGTCAGACCAACAAGGAGGGTAACAAATTCAGGAGAGATAAAGAGAAAGGTTCCTTAGTGACCTGAGTAATTCTTAACCAGTATTTTACTTGACTTACAGCTATGCTTGGACGAAGGTTTCTTGAAATCAGTATAGAAAGACCCACTTACCTACAGTGACACGCAATAAGTGCAGACACTAATATTTCATAATAGTATCATTTTGTTACACTAAGAAAACTGAAATTGTGCCAAGACACTACAGAAATTCTCAAGAGAATTCATATTTGTCTGTGCAATTGCCACATTCATCAGAGTACAGTGTTGGAACAGTGGTGAGCACAGGACCACCTTTCTTTGCTATAAAAATGTTTATACATCTGTCTCTCCCCATAAACATCTGTGTGTTGCTTAGAATATTTGTTAAATATTAATAATGTAAAAAGGGAAAATCGTATTCACTTGTGGTAACAGTCTGTCAGAGATAATGGACAGAAAAAGTGGAGTTTGTGTTCCGAATATTCCACAGTGACAGGCAGAACGGCATGTAACCAGCTAAAAATAACTCACATAACCAGACAGCACACATTTCCCTGTCCCCGCCTTGCCATGCTGAAAAGAAAAAATCTGAGAAAGCTGTCCTGTTCAACACGCTTTGAAGTAGCCTGTCAGTTAAGCTGCCAGTTTAGCGCATCAGGATTTGTGTGCCTGCTTTCTACAAAGTTACCAAACCAAACCACACCATAGGAGGTCTAACCCAAACAGCCAGCGTTACTGTCTTCTATCCCGAGTCCCTCACTCTTCCCTTCCCTTCACAAGCTTTCCACCAGTGGCAGAAGAAAGGATTGGTGTGATTTGCTGTTCAATAGCCAGATAGGACCTTCCTCTGCTTCCACAGCTGCAGTTACAGGGTGTTGTATTGGCAGCTAGTCACAAAGGCAGCTGCATATTGTGCCCCATCAGAGGACACTGTACCAGAACACTGCACCACCACATTAATGTAAGACCTTTAGTCACAGAGCAGGAACCAGACTAAACTGTACTTGATTTTAACCAATTGAGGTATTGGCCTGAAGTTGAAGTGAAAGTGATGATATTTAAGCCTGTAACCACAATTATTGTTATAGTAACTAACTGCATCGCATGACGACCAGTAACAGATTAGTAATGCTAAGGCCTTTTGAAGCAATTCAAGCATTTAAATAACCATTTTAAAAATTCTTAAAAAATTTAATTTAACAAGTATTTTATATTTAAAATAAAGCTTCTGTGGTTTTAACATTGTGTTACTAAGAAACATGTAATGTTATTAACATTAACATTTAGTACAGATATTATAACTTGCTTGAAAACTCACCTGGTTTCTATGGTTGCATCAGTTGAACTGAAGATACAATTTCATCACATGAACATTACAGTTTTACATCCTTAGAGCACTGCAACTGCAATGCCATTGCAACTGACTGAGGAGACTGCTAATACAGCTGTGAGCAGATTTCAGCCCCATCTGGATTTCATTGTGAACAGTGACATATGACATTCTCTTCTTCAGCCTCTTTATGATTACAAATGGGCTTTTGTTTGCACCTCTGGATTTTGCAAGCCACCCTGGATTGACAGGCTAAGTTTAAATAAGACTTTATCAGTTGTCTCTTTTCTTTCCAACCAAATGTCCTACAACTTAAACACCTTGAGATAAAAATTATGTCATAACTTGAAAACATAAATGGTCTTTCAGACACTTAGCAACTAAACCATGTGTCACATGAAAACCCAAAATCATCCCCTTAAGTTCCACTGTTTTCTTCCAATTCAGGCTGAAAGGCATTTATGTTCCATGAAAAAAGAAGAAAATTCTAAGAAAAAGTGTTTTACCATCTTCCAGAATGGCTCTCATGTAGATTAATGCAATGGATGAGTCACTAGACAGCGAAGTCGAAGTGCCCATAACTTTTTAAGAGTGGAATTAAACCAGAACTCTGTACCATAGGAAATGTCACCCTGTCTGCTTAATATTCTCTTGGGAGTCACACTACACTGAAATCAGAAGATAATTTAGCACACATGGGAATGTATGTACTGCAAGTCTATTATGTCCAAGGATCTCCTATCATATTACAAAGATATTTCATTATCATTACCTTTAGTAATAGAGAGATTATTGACAGTCAAAGAAAAAGCCATGCAATTGTTGAAGGTCATACCATAAGTCAGTTAAAAGGTGAGACCAGAGCATATACCTAGTCATCAGATCAGTTGCCAGACTGTGCTGATCCTCCTATTAGTGGGCAATGATTGCTGTAAATGGTATTACCAAGTTATAGAGATAAATGAACCTTTAAAAGAATCAGAGAAGTTTAAATAGCCATATATCACACAAAACTAGAGTTTTCATCACTCTAGGTAGGATATGACTTATGGAGAGAGGTGTATTTAATTCCATACTTGTAAGTTAGAAGGCAAAGCTGAGTCCTTTTACTTGCAAATACAGAGAAAACTTATCAGCTAGCATTTCCAAAGCTGTTGTTGCATATGCAAGAGCCATAATGATATTCTCCATTCTGTTACTCATCTCTCCCACCTTAATTCTAGGTCGTTAGAAACTCAGTGTGGTGGGAGGAAAGTGAAAGATGCAAAGGAGTACATTTTGCAAAATACCATCCCCAGAAATAGGGAATGTTTTTCAAAATTTGTCTATGAATGAAATATGTCTTGCAAGATCATAACCAGTCATTGAAAGTACTTCATCTGGAAATCCTAGTGAATAGAACCACATTGCAAAGATTTCCTATGAACAATAATGGCAGCAGCAAACTAAACCTTAAAGATTTGTGAAGATGTAAAAAAAGTTACAATATGTTCCTTGAATTCCTTTCATCCATCATTTGATGACATATTACTCCAATAGGGGAATCAGGACTTGTATCACACCTCTATCATTAGCCTGGAAATGGTGTGCATTGCAACAAAGAAATATGCTACACCAACAGACTTTCTTTACCTTTCCTTGTATAAAATCTTAAAGAAAATAAGCCACAAAACCCACAAAACCCCACAGAACAATCTTCTGACAGCACACTGCTAGGAATACATCACTTCCATACTCTCTAATGTAGGTCTATGCTTTTTGGGTCCAACACAACTCCTACAAATCAATGGGCAGCCTCATATTAAATACGCCATGTGATTAGATCTGCAACACACAGCCTATTCTTATCAGTTGCCATCCCTTGAAACATAACAGTGTGTCTAGAGCTGTTATAGCAGAAGGCTCATGAATCCCTCAAGCGTACCTGAAAGAACAGGGGAAGCAATTTATTCAAGTGCATCCAGATAGTTAGTTGCACTGAATCAATTGTTCCCAGATGGG
This sequence comes from Upupa epops, assembly GCA_013397515.1. Lineage (NCBI taxonomy): Eukaryota > Metazoa > Chordata > Aves > Bucerotiformes > Upupidae > Upupa > Upupa epops. The sequence continues at coordinate 90,413 of VZRI01009982.1, forward strand.
CTGCATGCTGTTGCTTCTACAACTTTCCTGGCAGAAAACAGTGTATCAGCTGGTACAAAGAGCTTAGAAGCCATTTAAACCCAGCAGCACACTCATAGTTAAGAATTGAACACAAATATTTCTCCAAAGCAACATTTAAAAAGGGAAAATAGAGGGAAGCAATTGTAAGAGTATTTGCCAAAGTGCTTATTGCCCAGATGACTCCTTGCCATGTTAGCTCTGCCAGACCATTCTTGACCAGTTTAAAGACACAACAGAGCTTAACGCTATGTAGTCAGCAGGACTGGTGGGAGTGCACATTATCTTTACACACTGTATCAGTTATAAGACCTTCATGTTGGTTAAATCTATATTAAAAACTCTTCAGGTCATACATCATTAACTCAAATAACTTTCGAAATGGAGTCAGCTTCTTGGGGTAAATGAAATAAACCCTTAACTTTTATTGCTGGCTAGTGCTCGAAACAGGTGAATACTAAGAATTTTCTTTGTTGATAAGACAGCGCATTGTTTCAAGGTGGTATATACCACTGAATAACCACTATTATTATTGCCAATTCACGGTAATCTTTTTGTTTTCCTATAATCACATTTATTGATGTAACTTTACCTTAGCATGGAATGCCACATTTGGATTTTGAAAATGTGTTCCTAAAGTGGAAATTTTACATTTTTCTTAATTTGTTTTGCAGAATTAGTGTTTTTTAGTACTGCAAATTAGTGAAATGTGGACACATTTTTCTGTAAAATAAAGAGCAGTAAAGAGATTAAAAAGAAATCACTGGACTGTATGTCTGTCAGACAATCATGCACTTGCCCATAATCACTCTGTTGGAGTCAGTGGAAGATGCTTGATGCTCTAAATTAGCAACATTCCAACACATGCTAAAATTATATTCTTCAGAACTTTACAAATTGATGAACAGCAAAATATGTGGCTACCTAGTGCATTTGATTAACAACAAAGATTGGCCTAGTTCAGACTAAAAGTCTATTTGGTAGTATTTGTATATGTACTAGTCCTTCATCTGCTTCATGTCCTTCAGGAGGTTTAGGGAAACACCTGAAAAGCATGAATAGTCACTTCTAGAATAACAGAATAAAGTCTGTAAGTTATGTGAAGTGACAGTATTTTGTCATTCTGGCACAGTCTGATGAGTCAGTTTGATCAAAACATTATGAGCCCAGTGTTCTACATTTCAGGTACTAGCTGCACTGACAGAATGATATCATTTACTGTGTTTGCAGTGTGTAGGTGCTATGCTTGCAGCACACATGAGATATATGTTTATGTCAAGCAACTGAGAATTAAACGTGTCCATTTGTGGAAAAAGCAATTGTTTCTGTAACAATATATACTCTAAGGCAGATGAAAAAAAGTAGGTTTTCATGAGTAGAGGAGACACTGGATTTTAAATTCAAGGAATTGGTCTTGAAATGCCACTTGTGAAGATCAAATCAGAATCATCTGCTGAGAAGCTAATAAGGATTAAATAACCAACTACTACCAGTAAATTGAAAGGTTCCCTTTGGGGGTTTACATCATTTATATATTGCTCAGTCTTCAGCTTGATTATGCCCTTCAGTAAAATATGGAAGGACTTGTCCTTTAGTTGAGAAGAGCGGTGTGAACCAGAACTACTTGTATTGAGCTACAATTAATTACCTACCAGTTGACTTCAGCTGGTAAATAATTAGCACCCTGGCAAGCACAGAGTTAACGACTTCACTGCCAAGCAAAATCATCTCAGTTTCTTACTAAAGAATTAACTGCTTTTCTAGCAAGCTGCTTGGCTATTTTGCAAACATCTATAATCTAACACCATATTTTTTTCCTCCAGTAAGAAAAACAATTTGAAATGAGATGTGCACCAATAAAAAAAAATCCCAATCTAGAAACATACTGGAATAACCTGACTATTCTTGCTAAGACAGTGAAACAAAATTCACCATTGCCTCTCCAGGAGAGCAGCTTTTCTGAGAACTCCAAGATTCATAATCTCAACCCAAAGGTTTCAAGTCATTGCCAGCATCTTCAGAGAGTTATGTGTGCTGTACTGTGAGTGGGACTGGAACTAAGTTATCTTTCTTGCAACAGAGAACTAGGAGCCAAAGATTTAGGAACTCCATTGGTGAATACCTCATTATTTACAGACTTCAGGCAAAAGTCAGGTGCAGCTGATGGCTAAAAACAATTCTCTCACAAATAGCAGCACTTCACTGCCTATTTTCTAGAGAAGTTCAGTCTGGCAGATAACAGAAACAGACAAAACTACAGCAGCTACAGTTTAAATATAGCTAGCAGGCATGATTATGCTTACCCTTTCTACTCCAGTCCATTAGCAAGGCAAGCAGTACATTTATAAGACTCTGACCACTGGCCGGTTCAGGCTGCGCCTTGGCACTTGGACAGTGAAAAATTAATAACAAGCAAAACATGTCAGAGTAAATGACAACATGCAAAAGCAAACATACAGTGTGAGCTGTACTCCATCAAGAATGACACTCAGGGAATTCTCCTGGGGTAAGTTCTGGTCTTCGAACCAACTTCTTGCTGTACTTAGAATTATACTCTTCCTGGAGAAATGCCTTGGAAACAGCTCTTCCTTCACCTGGAGTCACTCTTCGTTTTATACTCTGATTCATGGGTTATTTTCTGAAAGGGTGACTCAGTAAAGGGACATCTGGAAAACTCTGGAATTCACCTAAGAGAAATCCTGACCCTCCCTAACCACTCAACTATTATTCAGTTGTGGGTAGGGGGGTCAAGAAACTTCACAACCCATACCATAACAGCATTAACATCCTCTTTTTGTGGAGTATTCATAAAATCATGGACAAAATGCCTAACTTCACGGAAAAATTCAGAAGCATTAATCCTAAAAGGAAGTTAAAGGATTCTGTACAGATTTGTAGGTGACCAAAATCCTGGGGCAATGCAGGACTCAAGGCACCCTTTTCTCTGGATAGTTTGCTCTAAGAGAAGAGTCAGATGCAGTCTTCAAGTGGGAAAAACCTGCTGGAAGGAAATCACAATGATACTGGATGATGTCACCACACAGATTCTCTTTAGTATCATATTGACACTAATATACTTTTAGAGTGGTACACGTTCATGGAGCCATCTGGAAGGAGAGGGGATCACTAAACTCACAGAGAACACTAGATAAATATGGATAGGAAATTCTGCACCTCTTGCAAGCAGAACTGGCCTGCAGCAACATGTGACACTCAGATAACCTTTTTCATAACCCTGAACAATTCCTGTTATCTTTTTCAGGTTTCCAGATGGTTGTGGGAGGCCATTGCAGCAAAAACTGCTTTCTGCCATGTAGACCTAGTGAAAGACAATTCATTCTCCCCTCTTTCCCCTCTATATGTCTTTGATAAGATTGGTATCCTGGTGGCAATGTTAGGAAGTGTAATTTTTCCATGTCAGGAAAGAAAAGTGGAGGAAAGAAACTGTGCAGAGACCCTGGCCAGGCAAAGATGGTCTTAACAGCAGTTTTGCAGAATTTTTTTTCTGTCTTTTAACCCTTTCTTTACTCTTTCTTAATGAAACTTGTTATTCTTTCCTTTACTATAAAATGTCCCTGATTGACTGTTGTGTTTTACCAACCCTGAGAAATCTAATCCAGCACAAAATAATCTAAACCAGGACAGTGTTGTGAAAGGAATCTGCTGTCCAGCACCCACCAAGCCAAGCGACCCAGCAAAGATACTTATGTATAAAACATGTAATACATGTTCATAGGAGCAACCAAGCAGGGGTTTAAAGATATATCCAGACAAGCTCATCAGGCAGGCAGTGCTGCAAGATATAAAATAGAGGAAGTGAGAAAATTGAATGAAAATAGGCTTTGCCTGGGAGACAGGGGAAGGCTATGAAACCCAGAAGATTATGTAAAGAGCTTCACTAGAGCCTATTAGCCAGCTGAGAAAAACTGGAAGCAAAGTCAAATTAACTGGAGGGGGGGAAACATGGATTTTAATTGTTCTGTGGAGTTTCAACAACTCTTTAGACTCTCGTAACAAAAAAGGCCTTATGTTTCCTCAGAGAGCAGCTGACCAAATGGTAGTCTTGGTTTGCTGGAGACCAATTTAAATCTGATTCAGCTTTGAACTTTGTCTTCTGAGTTGGGCAGACATCACAATAAAAGCTTTCTAAAGATTAAAACCCCAGAGGACTATCTGCACCTCCTTCATCAGGAACATCTGTGGGTACCCACTGTGATCAGAAGGATCAGTTTCTTCACAAGTTATTAATTATTTTTACTTTGATATTTTACTCTGTTTTTTTAGATTTACATCCAAAACTATTAAAAACATTAGATGTAGCTGCATAGATGATCATTTCTGTTTGTTCATCAATTAGAAGTACTTGGCAATATTAATCACCTCATACTGCTCCATATCACACTCTCACCAGGATGGGTAGCACTGTTCTGCTGACACATGAGGAATTTTGGGAGGATGCTTAGGAAATAATTCTCCTAGTTCTCATGCTGCCTTTTGTTCTCAGTCCCACTGTTCAAACAGCCCTAATACACTTCAATATCTCCTCCCTAATTGTATGATTCTTCTATTTTGCATTTTGTTGATCCTGCAAATAAGGTGTCCCAATTATTCATGTGTATTGACTCTCTTCACATTCCTTTATGCTAATAGTGGCACAGGCTGCCACATCTCTGAGTTTTGCCTGAAGTTCACCACGAAGTAACAGCAGAGGCACTAACTATCCAACTGCAGCCAAATTGGTTTCGATCCAAAATGTTATCTTTACTATAGCAAGGCTGGTCGTACTTAAACCTGAACACAGAACTTCCTCACTGGAAATCAATGTAAAGAATCTGGGCTGGTATGTTAGCCTGCTCTCAAGTCTTCATTTCTCTTAATGATCATAAGATCCTGTCATATTTTTCTTTCCACATGTCAGCATTTCAAATGTGTTGATTACAAAGGTCAACTGCACTTAAGGAAAAATAGTTTAATTAATTTCATTATTGAAGAAAAGTAGAATGCACAATGGCACTTTTGTTTGGAGGGATAAAACCCAAAATTATTGGTTACATAGAGCTGAATTAAGCACTTAAAATTCAGTCTCTGAAGAATGCTGACAGTGTAAGTCTAGATCAATACAGAAACAATTTATGCTTTAGGAGAACTGAATCCAGCTATTAATGAGTTATTATACTAAGTTTGCTGTTAAATTGCTTTAACTGCTTCCAAGGTGTCACTGAATTATGGCAAAACTTGTTAACACTGTCAAACTAGGCAGTGACATCACTGTCCTGAGCATTTATCACCTTCTATAGTATCAGCTTTGACTCATCACAACTGTTCTTTCCATTTAATCTTATGCTTCACTGACCTACTTACTGTTCTGCTGCAAACTTCCTTTCATTTCAGATTCTGGGTCTTCTAAACACTGAAAGCTATTAGGCAACTTGAATTGAGAAGAGGCTTCTCCTGAGTAAGAAGCTGCAGCCAGCACTAGCCACTAATTAGTCCCATACTGGCCCCTGAAATAGCACAGGAACTGGTAATGCTTTTTCAACAATTTTGCAAGTACAAGGAATAGCAACTAAACCCTGGACTTTGTCTCCAGACTAGAATCCCTCTCCCTTCACAAAACAGAGCCTAGAGCTTGAATTTGTCCCACTGTGGAAAAAAAAATACTCCTTTTCCTCAGTGAGTAAATAGTTCCCAGACAATACTGTGAAAATACAAACATTGCAAGTTTATATAAGAGCAAAACCAAAGTTTAAAATAGATTCACTTTTTGAATTTCATTTGTGTCCTGCATTTTCCTTACAAATCAGTGAAACTGTTAAAACTAAGTCACTTCATCACAGAAGAATTAGGTCCTCCTTCAAGAAGTACCCATGTGGTGATGAATATGGAAAGAACGTTATGCCAGAGACAGACAACATCAGAGCAATGTGTGAAGAAATCTGTTGTTAACTGAGTCGAACCAGCAAGAGTAGCAAGAGAGAACAAATTTCCTACCACAGAATATGCTGTCTGTCTGCTGTCTGGCATTAACAAAAAGACATTGTCACACTAAACAGTTTTCAATGTTCAGGGTACCAGAAAGTAACAGAAGAGTTTTCTTTATAACACACAAATCGATGTGTACCAAAAGACCTAAGTGTACTACAGCATGTTCCCATTATGTCTGTAATTAATGCCTCATACTGGGGGCTTCACCTTGCTCTGCTTTCCATAATATTCTCGCAAAAATAACAGCCAACACTATCAATAGAACCCACACATTCTGTAGAGAAGCATCTTATTTTTATACTTGCTGATTATCCCCAGAACTGCACATTTGGCTTGCTCATATAAAAAGCAAAAGCTGAGGAGAAGAAAACATCAATACTTTAATACACACCAGGTCCCCCACCCATGTTTTCATTCTGTTGATGCATTAACATCACCCACTGCTGTACACAGCTTTTTGACAGCTTATTGCCAGCTTTAAATAGAGGTCACATAAACCAAACTGATTGAGTGAACATGGTGTAAGAAAATTTCCTCTGCCAAGTTATTTTTTAAGCTATATAAAAGCCCTTAGTCATTTGTTTGTTGAAAAGGGAAAAGAGCTTCAGTCCAGTTGCTATTTTTATCAGCCTGGTTTTTTGCTAAGCATGTTATCTGGACAGTGTTGAAATATCAACATCACAAGGTGAACTCTCATGACACAGCATAGCTCTGTTAACATGCTGATAATTTTAGAAGTGAGATGGTTCTTTAAACAGGGAAGCATGACTTTCAGGATAAACATATTACACAGCTGGATACCTCAACTTAGAAAACTTGCCCTGTAACACTGTATGAGTTTGATTGTGATACAGAGTTAATTTTCTTCACAGCAGCTCATATAGAACAGTGCTGTGGAAATTTGCTGGGGACAGTGTTGACAATACAGACATTATTTCATTACTGCTGAGCAGCACTTACATGGAGTCGAGGTCCTTTCTGCTCCTCATACTGTCTTACCAGCAATTAGTCTTGGAGTGCACAAAAAGTTTGGAGAGTATACAGCTGGGACAGCTAGCCCCAACTGACCAAAGGGGTATTTCATACTATAAGATATCACACTTAGCACACAAAGCTGGGGGAAGGAGGAAGGGGGCGACATTCAGAGTTTGCCTTGCCAAGTAATCATTACATATGATGGAGCCCGGATTTCCTGGGTATGGCTGAATACCTGCCTCCCCTAGGGAAGTGGTAAATTAATTCCTTGGTCTGCTTTGCTTGCACATGCAGCTTCTGCTTTACCTATCAAAATATCTTTATCTTAACCCACAAGTTTTCTCACTTTTAACCTTCCAGTTCTTTCTTCCACCCCACCAAAGCAGGAAAAATGAGTGAATGGCTGTGTGGGGCTCAGTTGCCAGCTGGGGTTAAGCCATGACAATCATCAACACAGGAGGGATTCACAAACTTAATGGCCCAGAGTCATCTACCACTATGGACAAAGAGGTCTCACCAGCCATTCTTCAGAGCCAGTTCAGAAAGCCTGCAATCATTCCCATACACAGCAGTTTCCTGTGAATTCAGTACTGCTCATCTCTCCTGGTCCCACAGCCATGTCTTCCAAACAGATGGGTGTCTTCAAAGTACAATATGGCAGCCAGGTCAGCTCACTCCACTCTATCTCTTGGTATCCTAAATCAGAGAAGCATCTCTCTTCTCCATGGGAAGTACAGTAACCAGCTTTACCCTGTTTTTAAGAAAAAACTGTTCAAACATACATAACACTACTTCGTCCTGCCATCTGCTGCAGACTCCAGAATACACTTCCTGGGAGATCTGTGCATCTAATTTGAGTCTTTCAAAATAACAAACTCCTCTTGCTTCAAGTGGAGACGTTTCTGGAGGTGACATCTTTTCCACGAGGCCAAACTGAACTGATATTAGATCTTAGGAAGGAAGACTTTACAGAAAGAGTGGCGAGGCACTGGAACAGCCTTCCAGGGATGTGGTTGAGTCACCAACCCTGGAGGTATTTACGAAACGTGCAGACATAGCGCTTCATGACATGCTACAGTGCAGGCATGGAGGGGGTTGTGTTTTTTGATCTATCAGTTATTTAGGCTTTTTGTTGGCGTCAATATGGTTAGACTCAATGACCTGGGAGGTCCTTTCCAACCATGATTGTTCTGTGTTTCTGCAATATATTCACTTTCTTTTACAAACTAATGCTGTAGCTATTACAACCATACATGACCACTGCAGATACTATAGGCTGGAAATACTCATTTTCCTCAAGTATTCTGTACATGTCCATGAGTGTCTGTGCTGTAATGCTAATGACCCCATGAGAGCACTTTCATTACCATGCAGACAGTATCAGCATGGGCTAGCACCCTCGATAATCACTCATGCACATACATACACTGTAAGCATCCTTAGGTATACAGAAGGTAAAATAAGAGTGAAAAACCTACCTATGAAAATCCACATTTAAATCCAATTCCCTTGCCTTCTGTGAAGCAACTACATTCTTATCTACAGCTTCCAGTTTGGCTTATTATAGAAACATAGAATATTTGCAAAATATCAACGTACATTAGGCTGCTTCACTGCTTAAGAGAAGAGAGAAATACAGAAAAATTTCAGATCCTTCAGTCAGGCCAGAGCAGTATTTAACTCACATCTGGGATGGTCACTACAGTCCATCCTGCTTACACATTGATCATCACTCACAGTGCCTTCTGTTGTGAGATATAAAGAGGACCACTGTCTCCTAAGGGACCGGTAATATTTTTGCCTCTGGAATGATAAAGTTCTGAACACAGTTAAGAAAATGTTAATAACCCGGTTAGGGAAATGTGGTGGAATCCTTTGTTCCCCCCAACCCCCTCCCCATTCTGTAACCTTAGCTCTCTTCCCCTCCCCCCCACAGT
>VZRI01009982.1:99345-148446 GCA_013397515.1 Upupa epops
CAGTCGGTCCGGTAGGAAACCTTAGGTGCCCTCCCCCTTCTGTCTCCCCGCTCTCCCCCAGTCAGTCCACTTTGGCAGGAACACTGCGATACGTAAAGGAGTCACGAACATGTAACAGGCTAAGCCTGCAAGCACCCCCTCCCAACGGATGTAAGGTGTGTTGTTGGACATCCTCCCTCACACCCAGCGCTGTATTTCTTTGATCTACGGATTTTTTTACTCCCTAAAATAAAAATTTATTAAAAAAACATGAGCTTGTTTCTCACACTGTTTAGGTGGCTTCATTTGGCAGGGGAAGGGGACTGGTAGAGGACGCAAATACACACACTGGACAGACAGTTCTGCAGTGTCATTCCTGAGCTTGTTCCCAAGTAACACGGTTTCCTTACATTTGTTGCTCATGCTGACAATATGCCTCTCTGTCCCGGTTTCAAATAAGTTCGGGGGGCAGAGACCCCCGGTTATAAATTTCCCTCTCCAAACCCCTTGCTCCTCCTTCAAGGCAGAGAGAAGGAGCGATAAATAGATCACAGCACCCGAATGCAAGTGAAATAGGTAACTTTTATAAAGCAGAGTATTAAATATCAATGCCGACAACATGGAGGCAAGCCACCCCGAGATGGAGAGAGAGCCCTCCAAAACTCCCGTCCACCGTGATGGGCCCTCTCTGTCTCCTTACCACCCCCAAAACCTGACTAGACCAGCAGACTCAGACGATCACACAGTCCCGGGGTAGGGCAGACAGCGACAGCGGGCAGAGGAGGAGTCTGAGTCCTGCCAGGCATCTCGGCTCAGCGCAGCGAGGCTGGGGCAGAAGCAGCAGGGATCCAGGCAAAGATCCAGGACGAAGGAGGAGGACGAAACATGCTCACCCCCAAGCAAAGGTTTTTTATCGGGATGCACAACAGATGGCAACATCCCTTGCAACCCCTCCTCTGTAACAACATCCTTCTCATAGTCACCCCCCAACCTCCTCGGAAATTGCTTCCAACTCCAGGGCGCCTCAGGAGGAGGTGTCTTGGTATCTTTTGTTAGCCCAGATGGGCTTTTCGGCTTTTCCAAGGGCAGAAAACGTTATCTGTGGGCAGGGGTGGGGGGGTGAGGGATGTGTGCTTCTGCCTCCTCTCACAATCTAAAACAGAACCGATACTGTTTTGGGAACAGAAGGAACACAAAAGTGATAAAATCTATTTTTCCTGACCTAAGACACCTTCATCAAGAAACAGACTTCTGATGCTCTGCCCAGCTTCCAGCAGTACTGGGCAACACACTTATATTAACATAACTCTTGTTTGTTAAATGAGCATTTCCAGCAAATAAGAGCATGTCCGCCCTCTCACGCCATGCAAAGACTCAAGGAGAGCTCTGAGCAGGCTACCTCAGACTCCAGAATATTATACTCTGCTCATACAGCCCTGAACAAATGTGCATATTCACATTAAGAGGCTGAATTATCCATGAGAGATGATGTACTGTACACTGCTCTCAGTACTTCTAGTTCAGAAGTCACTTAAACGCCACTGTATGACACTAAATTTTTGCACTTACACCAATTCCACAATCCGTGTTCTTAAATATCATGTCAAACATTTTTTTTTGCCTCATTCAGAGTCTAGTATCCTCTGCAAATCACTGCTACAACTGTACAGTGGCATTTTCTTTCCTTCCTTAGTGAAACCAGCCTCCTCTTGAAACAAAGGAAGAAGGACACAAACTCTTACCAGTCTCCACTGGAACCCTTTGATCCAGAAATGGGTCATGGGTTTTAAACCCATAGCACAATCCGCTGAAGGCTTGGGTAGTAAGTGTCTTGCTTATCCTAGAAACTGCAGTGCCTGTCAGCTTTATAAATTATTTTTATGTCAAAACACGTAAGCCTGAGGTAGGCAACTAACCTGTTGCCCACAAATATGTATCAAGAATGTAAGTAACAAGCATTGTAAAAATATAACACATTTTACAAAATTTTAAAAACCACCAAAAAAACCAAAACCAAAAAACCCCAGAAAAAAACAAATCAGCAGTTACCAATGCAGTTTATATTTTTAATATACTTCATTTACCATTTTTTTTTGGCTAAAATTTGATGACCAGGGAATGTGAAATCATGGCCTTTGAATATGATTCAGAAACTATTTCTGCAAACTACAGTAAATGTTTATAGCTTTACATGCTGTAAAAATGTATGGTGTGCACTGAGTCCCAAGACTGTACACGCATAGTAAAGGAAGTAGAAGCCTACTACAGAGAGAAGGTTATGTAATTAAAGCCACAAAGACACTTAGAAAAAGTAGGTAAACTTCTGTTACACAAACCTTACTTAATGTCTGTGGGCTATCTAGTGCCCAGCTAAAATTTGGAAGAGTACTGAGCTTCCCTGATAAACTGAAGCGGGAAAAAAACACACGTTCATGGCAATTAAAAAAAAAAAGAGCTCAAATCCATCACCAAAGGAGATCTGACATGTCTCATAACTCGCTTCCCCTCTTGTTTTACTGAGGGTATGCAAAGTTAACTTCATTGTTCACATCAAACCCCATTCCAATAAAACTAGACCTAGTTTAGCCATCCTGAAGGGACCAAGAGAACAAAGTTTTTACAAGTCAGAATTGTGACTACTAGAACTAGGCAGGGAAATCTGCTGGTTTTGGAAACTGAAGCGGTTCGAAATAGAATTAACTACCTGCAGATAGGCTATAAACTAGCCTGTTAGTGACTGTTTCAGATGTGGGGGGTTATCGAACCATTTCCACAGATTAACAGAATTGTATCCAGCAGCAGGCAGGCTAGCCAGAACTGACTTGAGAACACCTAAAGATATTTATTTCCCGAGTGCCACATCGGAGCATAATGGATATAATTAAGAGTCCTTACATGAAGCACTGAGAAACTTCTACCAAGCAATGCTGAAGCCAGAGGAAGACAACACAAGACAAAGCCACTATGTCACTGATACCCAGTTTAAAGAAACAAAGTTACATCTCTTGCTACAGAATGTTTCTACAGTTTTAGTTATGGACCCATAACACACAGACAAGCCCAAGCAGAGATTAGTCAGCCCAAGCTGACTAAGTCAGGAAAAGGTTCCTTACTACTGCATTACAAAATGGAAGTAGAGTTGAGGGCATAGATTTTGTATGAGAAGAAGTACCTTTTCCCTTTGCATGTCTGACTGACCAGCATCTGTGCGTTCAGGCAGATTTTCTCAGAGTAACAGAATAAATGTGAACACAGGTAAACAAACATAGCTGCAGACTTAAGAACCAGAAGTTGCAGGTCCCCAGTCCTCAAGTGCTCCCACATATGAGGAAAATCCGAGCCTAAGAAATAAACTTTATCAGGTAGAAGCCTGCAGGAGACTTTGCTGTGTGGTTTTGGCAGTCTAGGATCCTGCACACGCCTGTGCAGCCCACGGCACTCCAGAGCCCTCTTCCAGGCAGTGTACCTAGTGCTGCAGGGATACAACCAGTGCCACAATACTGAAGATTAGCTTGAACTTCACACTGTGGAATGAATCATATGATCTTGATAGCTAGATCTGAAGGGGTTACAAACTAAATCTGATTCTACATCTGTTTTTACACAAATCTATGTCTGATTTCACCTTCTAACAATATTAATGGGCATTTTTCCCTGCAGATCCACTCAGCAGGATGGATGAGATACATGCAGCACAGTCTCTAGACTGACAGTCTAATTCTCATTGCTAACATCATGGTAAGCTGAAGCAAATCATTTCACAGAAGCCACAGAAATTCATCTGGATAAAGTCAGTGTGAGAGAGGAATTGAGCCAAGCAATTCAACAGGTAGGAGTGTGTACCAGCATACTGACAGGGCTCTCAGCCACATGTGGGTGTGTACTAAGATTGAGTGTGGCTCCAGGCATTTTTCAGTAAATATATGGGGAAGAACATCAATTCTAGTACTGACAGGCATTTTATGTCGTACTCAGCCACAAGGATAGAGAGTTACACCAGTGTGTGTCACACCAGCTGTTGAGAGAATCAGCTACCTCCTCCTGCACCTCACACAGCTTCCCATACACAGAAATGCAGGATTTATCTCACCCAGAAGAGCCAACAGGAAAGCCAGAGAAACCTAAAGACAAAGAGTAGTGCTAATCTGTAATTGCCTAGGTAATACTCGAGACATTCAGGCAAGGAAGGCAGAATATGAACTAATCCATGGCAGGAGAGAGACCATACAATTCTTCTGAGTGCTACTTACAGTAAATCTGTTTCAGGTGAAAAAATCCTGCTGGTATTTTGTGTCTGCTGGGGCAAGACACCAATTCATTACACAACATTAACACTGCATGAGTGAATGCTCTGGTGCTTTGGAGGTCAGCAGAGGTTGCAGGAGAATTAGACAACGCAGTCTCTACATGTAATGCACAATTTTTGTCTAGCCTCACCTCCCTAGATGAGTCACTCAGCAGTTGGTATTTTACTAATAGCATCTGCTGCATGCAGCTGCTTGAGACAGACACACCTGAACGAGCAGCTCAGCAAGTGCCATAGTGGCAAATGTTACCATAAACAAGTAAAACCATGCCAGGCAACAGCTGAAATAGCAGGTATGTAAATACCCCTGCACTCATTTTAATCATTGCCCTGGAAACAATTTTATGGGGTTTTTTTTTGTTTTTTATTCAGAGGACCAGTCCATTACCTGTTTGCTCAGCCAAGCAGTGACACTGGTTTCTTTGCAACCATTCTTGACAACAGCAAGAAGAGATGGTTCACTTGTACTAACCAGCTACCAAGATTAGCTTCATCACTGTCTCTCTGTACTGCAATACTGCCTTCTGCTATACCAAAATATTCATGAAGATGAGCTCATTTTATAGTCATTTACTGTGAGGAAGATTTTTGAATACTGTATAACCTTCTGATAATTGTAACACACACTTCCCAGGCAGAATGTTTCAGACATTCAAGAAAGAGCAAAGTAAATACACTGTCAAAAACGTCAGTTTCTTCAGCTGCTTTTTTATTTCTTGGAAACATGACCAGAAAGTCCAAAATCAGATTGCTAAATCAGTAAGAATCCCAAATCCCATGTATTAAATACCATAAATTGGACATTACTTTGGCTTCAAAGATAAAAATGAGGGTTTTGACAAGGCAGATTAGCTTCGCAAACTAAAATCCTTCCTTTGCATAAAATAAATTATTTGATAAAAGAATGATGAAGGAAGTGGAACACCTCCCTTATGAGGAAAGGCTGAGGGAGCTGGATCTCTAGTTTGGAAAAGAGGAGGCTGAGGGGTGACCTCATTAATGTCTATAAATATGCGAGGGGTGGGTGTCAGGAGGATGGAGCCAGGCTCTTCTGAAGGTCATCTGGTGATAGCACAAGGGGCAATAGGTGCAAGCTGGAACAGATGAGGTTCCATGTAAATATCAAAAGGAACTTCTTCACAGGGAGGATAATGGAGCATTGGAACAGATTGCCCAGGGGTTGCGGAGTCTCCTTCCCTGGCAACGTTCAAGACTGATCTGTATGTGTTCCTGTGCAACTTCATCTAGGTGATCCTGCTGTGGCAGGGGGATTGGACTAGATGATCTTTCAGGGTCCCTTCCAATCCCTAATGACTCTATGATTTGTTTTTCACCAAGAAGCAGGCACTCGGCTTCAGTGTTTTCCTGCCTGCTGAGCACTGCAGCAGCAGTGCAGACACAGCTAACTATGGGGGTCAGACTCTCTGACAGCAACACCTGCACTCCCCAGCCATCCACCAACAAGGCTGCAAGGACCCTGTTCTGACATGTGGAATGAAAACTCTTTCTTTTAGAAAGATTTCAGTGCCCTATTTATTTTAAAATGCAAGTAGGCAGCCACATACACAATGATAATACTTTTGAGCAGAAACCATCTTTTGTGACCACTCTTGAATGGCATTGCTCTGTCTCTGAAGACTATGACTTCCACTTGCTTCTTTTAATCCATTCAGCACTTGACTGCTGGAATATCAAAAATTGAAAATCAATAAGAGTTCATAAATACTTACTAAAATATTATCTATGCTTGGTGCTGTTCACTTCCACTTTTTATTCTGCTTTTTGTACTCTTTCTTCTTCCTATTTTCTATCTGTCTTACCAGAACGAGATAGAAGGAGTCCCATGTCTGCACACCAGGTTTTAAAAAAACCTCTTTAGTAGAGTGCTCCATAAGGGCCTAGCACAAGTATATATCTATAACAGGTAGATATATTTAGATTATATTTAGGATCTTGCCCTACATGCTGCAGATTTACAAAATCAGCAAGGCAAGCTCAGGAGAAAGATTATGCCTGGATTCCCCAGAGGATATAAACCTGTGGAGATGGAATAATTCATTCACACCTCTTCCTTGCTCCCTACTGTTAACAGCTTGCCAAAACTGCAAATTCCAGGGAGCTGCTGCCAATATGCTCTTCCTTGAGAGCATTTTTCATGGTAGCTGTGGAACAAGCAGCCTCTTTCCTTAGTGCCAGCCAACCCTGCTGCTTGGAGAGAACAAAATACATAACAAACCTAGGTAGAGTGCCACAGATTGGTTTTCAACCAGGGAGCCACGACAGCAAGTCTGTAAGACAGACTGTCTCCCTGGGCTTTCTCCAAGGAGTCCCTGGCTCTGTACCACCCACGTCTGTAGAGTATGGTTGTCACCTGTCAGCTGTGACATTAGCACAAAGATGTGCCTATTTCCAGTGTACCATGCTCTCTGTCTGCTCCAGTGTGTTGTAGTAGGCGTAGCTTTTCTTTTCCCCAAAGCCCAAGAAGGCTGGAGCACGATACTCAAAGTCACTCTGTGGCTCCTATATGAGTTCTGCTCCAACTTGCTAAAGCATACATGCACCACAGGCATCAAACAGCTTCTCTCTGCCTAGCAACTCCATTTACTTGCTCCAACTCCAGCTATTATTCCAAAACCAGCTTTCACTCAACTGAGCCACTCAACAATACGAAATTCCTCAGAAACATGATGTGGACCCATCTGCAACACCACTTCTGTAGAGAAGCATGACTCCAGTCAAGGGTCTCTGAAGAAAAGAGCTGTTAGCTAACAGCTTGCATGCTTGAGTTGCACTGGTGGCCAGTTTGCCTTCTGGGCAGGAATGAGTATGAGCAGTAAGAACAAACTGGAGGACATAAGAGGCATGAAGAGGTTAATTTGGCTGAATTATTTTGGGGACCTCTTACAGGTGTCATGTTATACACAAAATTCGCAAGTGATGCACTACTGTAAAAGACAAGGCTGGGAAAAGCAGTGGGATGCTCATGGTTGGAATGCCATGCAATGCCATGGACTGCACTGGGCTGTTGCAAGTCACAACACAGTTTAAAGGTACTGAGCTGAAGTCTGATGCCACAGGAGTTTGACACTGAGTAAGTGATTTCACAGAGCAATGCTCTGAAACAATTTGTTCCATAACAGACTCCAGTACTGTAGCAATTTTCTCACAGAGAACAGTCTATGGAGTGCCTGTCTTGAAATGAGACTACGACATCCAACAGTCTTTTTCGGTTATTTTTTTCAGTCTGTTTACTGAAGGCCAAAATAAAACCTGGTCTAAGGAAGTGAAGCCAGAACTTTCAACATATGGAACCTCTGGATTTTTCTACCATTAATCCCCCACATATTCACAGACCTAAGTAACCTGGTTTTGTTCTTTGATGGCAGCAGAGTGCAATTTCACCACAGTTTAGGCACGGGGAATATCACACTCAAAGTAGTAAGAGCTCAAGAGAGCAGCATTTCCAGCCATGCTCCCACCAGCTCATACAGTTGACTATAACTCTGGTATCACCTGCCAGGCCATTACATTCCATTCACCTTCTCTAAGTCAGGACTCTACTTAGGTGAAAAAGCCTTCAAGATCTCTTCATACAGTGTAAAAACTCACCATGTAAGTGGTTAACTTTGTTAGAATTTGGCTGAGTAGAAAAAAGCCTGTGTTGGAAATTTAGGACAGAGGATACAAAAAAGCATGATCAGAAAAACTGTGAAAGAAGAGTCAGAGATAGTGCATGGCTGCTGAAGTGACCATTTACAGATAAATTAACTACACAACTTCAGAAGTCAAGACTATGATGGACAGACAATGCAGTTTCTGCACAGAACTTTTTGTGACCTTCAGTAACCTGGTCTAGTGGCTCATGGCAGGTTGTGGGGGGGTGGAACTAGATGATCCTAAAGGTCCCTTCCAACCTGAACCATTCTATGAGTCTATGAACATGTCAAATAGCCAAAGACTTCTTTTTTTTTTCTTATTTAGCACAAAGGAGGTTTGGCTCTGAAGGGTTACACAGTTCATGATACTTAAAAAAACCTTCTCAGAATTAAAAAAATTATATCCCTTGCCACATGTAAATTTCTCTGCTGCTTTTCCTATGTATTAATGTATAAGGACTGCGTACAATTGCTGCAGCAAGCAGAATGATGTATGAAGTGAGACATTCTGCCCAACACATAGAGAATATGGATGGGCTCTGTTACCTGCTGAGCACTGCACAGATACACAGTATTCATCTCAGTCGGAGCAGCAGCTGCTAAAACCTTCAGAGCAAAGTATTGTGTAAATCTGCTGCAAAAGCCTGTTAAAGCTGATGGCTAATCCTCCATGGTGTCCCCTGACAGCAGAGGAGGTGGACAAACATATGCAAGCAAACAGGAGGTGAGAGAAGCTAGAGAGTAGCAGAGGGCAGAAGAGGGCAAACAAAAAACAAAAGCAACGGTGTGAGTATCTCTGTAAGGATCAACTTCATCGCTAGAGAGACAGCATGCGTGTGGAGACGCACAGGAGCGATTAAGCTTCAGCAATGCAAAGGCAGCACAGCGCTCTCTGTGGAGAATGCGGGGAATGGAGATGTCAGCTGGAGCATTGTCAAGGTAGGAACGCTATGTGTGCAGCAGGACAATCAAGGCACACCACCCCAAAGGGCATGTATTTATAGTGTCTGTAAAACATACCTATTTCTATGATTATGATGCTACCTGCTACCATTAGATGCTGATCATATATTTGGCAGAATAGAAGGGAATAGGGAAGGCATGAAGAGGGTAACAGATGCTTCCTCAGAGGGTCACTCACATCTCGCATTTTCAGAACTAGACAGAAATTTAGCAAGGAAAGGATGCCTTCCCACCCCAAACGCCCAAAATTCTCAAAACTGCTTGAGAAAACCTGTCTAAGGAAGCAGACAAGCTTTCCCACAGAGATGAGACAGAATTTAGCAATTCTGTTCTCTAAGCAACATTGTGCAGACTCGAAACGGGGAGCTGAAATAACAGTTACATGCCTGGCCAAAAAAAAAATTAAAAATAGAGCTTCAGCACTGACACTTGTTTACCATCCAAAGCACTGCTAAAAGGACTACCTGAACAGGAAGGTTCTCCCCACTATTTCTCACCTCTCCACACTTCACTTCACTAGATGTTAGTTCTGGCCCAACTCTACTAACACATGACAGGGAGATCAGTGCCATCCTCATACCATAAAAGAGACTACTCCCAAGCTGGTGATGATGTTGAACTACTTTTGCCACCCATGCTTAATTTCACCCTGCCCATTAAAAACCTCTCTGACAGTTTTCATTCAAAGACAAGCTGTTGTGGGAAAATGCCAACTGGATAAATTTACATGAACATAAAGTTCTCTACTCTTGAAAGCTTTCCAACAGCTCTGCCTTTATATGAGGTTCATAAGGAAGATATCAATTTATACAGATCATTAGAAAGCAAGAGGTGCAGAGCTTCTTCCTGGGCCTGCCAGGAGACAGCACTGCCCATGAGTACTCAAAAAAACATCCTCTAGTAATGAGCAGATCTACAGTTTGGTCAATCACAGTCACAGCAAGCCCAGAGCTAGCCTGCTAAAGGTTTTAGTCTCCAAAGAGAAGCACAGTTTATTTAGCATTAGCAGCATATTCTGTGAATGCATGCATCTGCTGTATGCAAAAGGAGGCTTTATATGGGAATGGAGGTGCAAAAGACCAACACAGAATAATAACAACTTAGAACAAAGTCCTTGCTGACTTACAGGTGACCTTGCCTCAATCCCAGAAGTGAGAAGTCTCTTGACAAATCCATACTTAAGTATGTCTTTTTCCAGGGCCCGAAGCAAATACTAGAATATTTAAAAAGCAAAAAAAAAGATTCTTCCTTTAGTGCTCCTGCATATAGCCGACATACCCTCTGCATCCTTGTGAGTACATGGAAATGTATCTCCACAGGATCCTGGGAGCATGGTGACCACATCAGCGATTCTCTGCTTGGTGCTATGGCCTACCTGACCTGCATTTCAAAGAAATAGTTTTGTCATTCCAGAAAATCATTAGGTACCACTGCACTAGTAGCTCTCTGTGAGCAGTTCAGCTCCTAGGACAGACAGAAAGTTAGAGGTGTTATACCTCTTGCATGCTGCTGGCTGAAGATCCTAAAATTGTTGTAGAAGAATAAATAATCAGATCTATTTAGCCTGAAAATAAAAAAAAAGCCACAGCACCAAATTCAAATTCTAAGTCTCTGGTCAGAATACTGCTTGAAAGAGTAACAGTTAACAGTATGGTCATTTTTTCATGGTTATTTCACCAATAAATTGCAGTTTGAATCCTCCCTTACAAAACATCTGTACTACCATTCATCTTCTGATATGGGATCCCAGTAGTCCAGAATTTCTCAAGATCTTTACAGATGTATTAGTGTACAATATGGACTCCCAGAGTCTCTTACAGCAGATTCTTCCCTCCCTCCCCGTCCATGCTAGCTGGTATCTCAGAATGCAATTGTGCCAACTTGAGGAATCTGCTCCAAATTCCTAGCACTGCTGAGCACCTTCAGACACCATAGAATCCCTTCAACTCCTGCCCTGCCTCTCCCTGTGGACTTTAAATGGAGTAACTGCCTGACTTTTCCAAAAAATACTCAAGCTCCCAATGTAAGCTTTATATGAGCACTCCCCTAAAGCCATTTGTCTATACATCTATTAGTCTTTTTGAGAGAAAAAACGTGTCCTAAGTTTTCTGCACACTTGAAGTACCACCCCATTCTTCTGCAGTGCCACCAAGCACAATCAAGATACTGCTTGAAAAGTGATCCCACACTGATTTGCTTTCAGGACGAATCATAGAATGTTAGGGGTTGGAAGGGACCTCTGGACATCACCTAGTCCATATCCTACATCAGGACAGGTCACACAGGGCTGCATCCAGGTGGGTTTTTAAAGTCTCTCTAGAGGAGGAGACTCCACAACCTCTCCGTGCAGCCTGTTTCAGTGCTCCATCACTCTCACAATCAAGCTTTTCTTGATGTTGAGATGGAACCTTTTGTGTTCCAGTTTATACCCACTACCTCTCATCCTATCACAGGACACCACTGAAAAGTGACTGGCACCCAGATCTCTAGTTCTTTCTGTTCATTACTCATGCTGTATCTTTGTATACAAGCATGTAATTGACTTACTTGAGCAACAAGGCAATGATTTTTTTTAAAAAATAGCTTAAGTATCACATAAAGGAATGCCTCAATGTTTTCAGGAGAAAAGGAACACAAATTAAAATCCATTTTCTTTCTCTCCACTTCTGCATTATGTACATTCTCAATCATGCATTATTTTTGCATAGTAGTTGTCACAAACCTCTGGAGGATGACAACAGCAAAGTGATTTCAATGTTGAAGATTTAGCACCAATTTTGTTGGTGTGTTATTCCAGAATTTGAAGACAGACTTAAAAATACCTTGTCCAAAAGCAAAAGTGAGGCTAAGGATTTAAAATAAGACTCTTAGAATTAGTAAATTGTTTTGAAAACTGGAGAAACAGTATTACATAAATTATAAATAACCCCATACTAAGGAAATAATTCCTTAGTATGATTAGCTATTGTCTGAAGGAACAGCAGAGTGCAAAGCACAAAGTGACTGAATTATATACCCATTGTGCAATGGCAGTATGAGTCTCAAACCAATGTCAGAGAAATGATATGTGCATTTCACTAGCAAATGAAGCAATCCTCTGACATCTAACTACAAAATACTTGGAAATTCATAGAAGACAGAGATACCCAATAAAAACAGTGTCAGCATCATAATGACAGAGATTAAATTAAACATTGACAATCTAGATTAACTGCACAGAACCCACACATAGATATAAAAAGTTAAAAAGGGCACAGCCTCATCTTGTTTGTAAATAATAGCTACTGTCATCCATTCCCTACCACCTGTGATAACCACAGGCACAACATTTTACACAGAAGTCACTCACTTTGGAATCTTCTAATTTACCTCACAGGATTTAGAGGAAGAAGGGTAATGCAGCAGGTTACAGCAAACTGACCACATCTTGAATGAAACCTTGCAAATATCTGTTTAATTAACAACACATATTGTTGCCTCTGCTCATCTAACTTCCTGTAGCATGCTACCAGCTTTGACAGGTTTTCATAACAATAAAATCCAGTAAATGAATTTAAATCCTGGAGGACTCTAAGCTGCAAAAGGAAACCCACAAAAGATAAATTATGTCTTAACTAATTTTCTGATGCATTATTTCCCCAACTTTGCTTATCTTGTGATGCTGGAGCACTCATTTTTCTAACCGTCAGATTGCTATGTCAATCCCATTAACAGGTACTAGCACCACATAAATGTTTGTGAAAGTGGGGTCTCACTTTGAAGCTGACCTCAACACTTGAGTTTTATTACAAGCACCAGATCTGTTAGCACAAAAAACCAGTGCACTAATCCAGAGATTCTGCTTGTCTGCCACTAGTATTTTATTCATTCTTCTTCCACAAGATTACATCTTCAAGCAAGTGCAATTCACAGTTCAAATTCTTGTCTTGACATATCATCTGTTGCTTTGCAGATTCTTACAAAGCACATGATTTCCATAGGCTTTAGGAGATAAAGGATTGATGCTAACCATCACTGGAGGCACTGTACTGATCTGACTTTAACAGGGACTGTGTAAACCTAAATGGACTCAAAACTTCATATTTGAAAGATTTCCTCAGCAAAAATCCAGGTTAAGAATAATCGTGTTCGAATAACTCCATTTAAATCTATTAAGGTGCTTTTACGTGTCAGAACTCGACAGATAAATTTTAGGGTGAGACTTTCCAACTTCAGCTCTGTCTGAAATTGAGAACTTTTAGTTGCTGGAATTAGATTTATGCCTGTAGATAGCAAATACTGTCCACTCTGTCCAGAAACGCCATGTTTTTTTCTGAAGTTAAACACATAATTTATCACTGCCTCATTTTAAAGTTCCTTCTTCCAGTGCTGGAACAGCATCTGGGCACAATCAGCCAATAGGTATCCTACCATGAGTATAACTTCACACTAATCCTTACAGATCTTAACACAGATTTAGTAGTATTTTAATCTCAACAAGCAAAGGACTACCAGAAAAGATGAGGATGAAGTATGGTACAGAAGGTCCAGATTTCTTCCTGGCCCTGATCACAGTGGATATACATGCTTTCAAACTATAAAAAGCTGACTGCTTTCTAGACTTGCAGTACAAAAACAACAACTGGAGAAACAAACCAGCTTTAACCAATTCCAGTTGCCTATGCCATACCAAGGAAGCCCTTTTATTGTCTTTGTAAAATGGACCTCCTTCTTCCCTTAATTAAGAATGAGCAATAATTTCAGTTGCACCCTATTGAGAGGTGTATGCTGGCTGCCAAGATCCCCAGTCCCTTGTGTAGGAAGTCATTCTAGTTGAGGAAAAAAATATTGTTGGATTTGTCAAAGTGACATTACATTTTTCTGTTAAAATATTTGCCTGTGAAATATTTTTCAAAACCAATGATATCCTGGAAATTTTTCCCATTGTGTTGGTGGCCCTGGCCCCTTTCCTGTCCCTCTACCTGGACACAGTGAGGGAAATCTACAGGCATCACCCAACAGTGCAGCTCCTTAGCTGTGCCAATTCAAGACAGCAGCTTGACTCTGACATGCCAAAATATGCACCTCTACAGCCCTGTTCTGTCATAGAAATGAATCAATATAACAGGTTGCCAAATCATTCACTTTTAAAAGACTCTAGATGCTGAGTTATTTGGGAGCAAATCAACAGACTCTGCCTACCTCAATCTTTTGGCATTAGAAAAACTCCCTGTGGCAATACCTGGACCTTTATTGTTCGTTCCTCTTCCACAGTACAAATGAGACAAGATCATATTCAACAATGTGTCTCCTGCATGATGCACCTATAGATGGAACATCTATAACAGTCCTTTTCTTTCTGAGGTGAAGCATGAGGCTGGGAAAACTGGCAGCTCTACATGTTCTTATTAAGCAAGATGTGCTGTAGGATATATATGACATTAACTGCTTTTAATTAATTTTGAAGTGTAATACTTTGATATTTACAGGCTAGAGGAAATTATTATTTTCTATATCACTGGTATCTGCACAATGAATTCATTATAAATGAATCATCACAAACAAACATCCACCCCCCAAAACACCACATTATCTTATCTCCTTCAAATGCTGTCTACTTTTCTGAGGACCTTGTAGTTCTGCACAAAAGAGGGTGGTGATAAAGAGACAGTAACTTAGTTATCTGCACATAAAAAGCTGAACACATCTGGCAGGTGCTGGCAGCACCACAGACTGGATTCAAAAAGCTGGAAAGTTGTCACTTAAAAGTAACTATTCTGTGTGCTCCAAGCTTATAGTCTCCCTGGATATGTCCCCAATTAGCCTTTAACTACTTTCCTACTTACTCTGTTCTTTCTGGCTCTGTTTTGTCCTGCCTTAGCCCTTGTTTAAGAGAATACAGAATTTCACTCTGTTTGGTGTCTGCTTCAGTGAGAGACCCCTTGCCCTGCTCCCCAGGCACTAAGCTGTTGGCACTGCAAGATGTCAGGCAGTGAGTCCTGCACAACTTTCATAGCAGAACCCTCAATTTGCACTATTAGTTGCATGTGATTCTTAGTGAACAGGGAGATGACAGAGCAGATTCCCAATGATACTTACAGTTATACCAAGGGTTAGGATGCAGAAAGGCTCTTGCTTATACTTTGCTCCTTAGGAGACTAAAGGTCACTGCTACATCTGTTTGTAGGGCAGTGAAGTGATGCACATGCAGGAAGGAGCAGACAGGACAGCTGATCAATGACACATTGACCAGCAAGGTATTATATTCCATAGACATCATGTTTGCTATAAAGGTGAGGGGTCACAAGGGTCAAGCACTAGAAAGCTGGACAGAGAGAAATATGATAAGGTACAACAAGGGTAAGTGTAGACTTGCATCTGGGCAAGAAGAACCCCAGGGACCAGTATAGGTTGGGGACTGACCTGTTGGAGAGCAGTGGAAGAGAAAGGGACCTGGGGGTCCTAGTGGACAGCAGGATGACTATGAGCCAGCAATGTGCTCTTGTGGCCAAGAGGGCATCCTGAGGTGGATCAGAAGAGGGTGGTTAGCAGATCGAGAGAGGTTCTTCTCCCCCTCTATGCTGCACTAGTGAGGCCGTATCTGGAGTATTGTGTCCAGTTCTGGGCCCCTCAGTTCAAGAAGGACACAGAGCTGCTGGAGGGTGTCCAGCGCAGAGCAATAAAAATGATGAAAGAAGTAGAACAGCTCCCTTATGAGGAAAAGCTGAGGGAGCTGGGTCTCTTGAACTTGAAGAAGAGGAGGCTGAGAGGTGACCTCATTAATGTCTATAAATATGTGAGAGGTGGGTGTCAGGAGGATGGAGCCAGGCTCTTCTCAAGGTCATCTAGTGATAGGACAAGGGGCAGTGGGTGCAAGCTGAAACATAGGAGGTTCCATATAAATATCAAAAGGAATTTCTTCATGTTGAGGGTAACAGAGCATTGAAACAGGCTGCCCAGGGGGGTTGTGGAGTCTCCTTCCCTGGCAACATTCAAGACTTGCCTTTCTATGTTCCTGTGTGACTTGGTCTAGGTGATCCTGCTCTGGCAGGGGGATTGGACTGGATGATCTTCCAAGTTTGCTTTTAATCCCTAATGATTCTAGGATTCTGTGATTCAACAGCCAGTGTCCAAAGAGCACTCTGCCTTCAATCCTAATAAATGTTGTCCTGAATCTAACTTTTGCATACAGTTCCCATCTGCTTCTGAGTCTAGTCTGGGACTTACCCAGTACTTGATCACAGCATCACTAGTGATGGTGGGATCATCATTGCCATGGAGAAGTTAGTGTGTGGTTCAGTATTTGTTTTATATGTATTTGCACATATCTTGCTAAATTGTTTTTATTTTTATTAAAGACATTTTAGTTTTCTTTCCCAATCCAAATATCTCTATTCCTTTTCTCTTTCCCTCCAGGAACTGAGATGGGTTAATAACAGAGAGCATCTGTCCTTTGTCTAGTGACAGGCACAGCCTAACCTCTGATGAGGACAGCACCCTGGACTTCAGACTCAGTCATATCTGTTATTTTTCATGTCTACACATGATGAATAGGGGCAACCCCTCTGATAATTATATCCACATAAATAAACAATCCTGTCTTTGGTTTTGAACATATTTCTCTCTCTGAAAAAAACATATCTCAAGAACTGCTGGTCAAAAGCAGATTCCTTACAACACAGCACCCCTCCCTGTCAAATATTGCAGTGCTCTTCAGTATTCCCACTTAAATATTTCTTATGCCATGTATTACTTTTGAGGTAACATTCTGTGTATTGGGTCCTAAAAACTTTATTTCGTATGATTGGTGTTTCTTAGCCCCTTTTCACACAGAGATGAGTAGGAAATTTCAAGACTTAAGGAGATGTTAATAGAATTCAACAATTTGCATCATCAAGAAATCGTCCAGTACACTGGAGAAGAGTCCTGGGAAGAGGCTGTGACAGCTCATAGTGGTGCCCAAAGTGGGAGCCTCAACCAGGAGGGGAAATAATCTCAAAGCTCTGCCAATCAGACATGACCGTCGCCATGGGGGATTACTGCATTGTAGTGACATGAGCTGTACAGCAGTATTTGTCAAACTGACAGGTTTACACTTCTGTGTAGTTGCTTTTTATGTGCACATTTCAGTGGTGGATCCTGCAGCCTTTCAGTTTGGCTGAACCAGTCCCAGGCTTTGTGCAAGAATCAAAAAAGATTTCACTATTGACACAGCAAATCCATCTTTATGCCAAATAGTTCCTCATGCTCCTGCATCAGTTTCCAATCCAACTGGGATCACATCCCATGAGTTTCCTAACATGGTTAAAGGCAGCAGTTAATTTGTGCTCAGAATCATTGCTAGGAAATTTCCTGTTGATAAAATTACCCTCTATTCACAGAAAGACCATTCCAAGCAGGACAAGCACAATTGATCCTAATTATCTCCTACATAAAGCACGAGAGCTCAGGAGCTGGTCTAACAGGATTCCCTTCCAGTCTAACATTTGACGTTATGCACTTTCAAGCTAGTGGCTCCTGAAGATGGGGCCACAGAAAGAATTGAAAATAGAGTTTCTATTAAAAACAACTTCTGACATCAGCAGAATGTAATCTGTGTAAACCTGCACTGGTTTTACTGGAATGCCAGGTAGACTGTGGCCTACTATTTTTTCTGAAACCTGTGTGTAGATGTCTGGCAGTTTACAGCGTAACACTCAGATCCCCAAATCCATTTTGGGGTTTTGTGTACAGTGAACACTAATACCATAATGACCAACAACACTCAACAACTTGACAGAGGACAAATCAACATATACTATTGGTTATGCCACTAAAGGTTAATAAGATATTTTATTAGCATACCTGGTTCAGATAAATATTTATTCATTGCTACTCTGAAATTACACTGAGTTCTTACCCTCTCTTTGCTGAGGCTTTTTGAGTGCAGCACCAACTCAGATTCAATCTGTGCCTCCCAGAGATCTGGAAATGGTAATGAGGGCACGATCTAAATGTTAGATGTTAGGTTGACTTGGTTTATTTGGATTTAGGTTGCACTGGATGTTCTTTAAGGTCTTTTCCAACCTTATCATTACTGTGAAACTGTGAAACTGAGGGGGCTTAAGTGCATGCAGCCATTAACTTATCAACAGAATATGGAATAAATGGAACTGGGTGTTGCTCCTTCTAATACCAAAACCAAAATAATTCTCTGACTAGGGTTAAAATAAAATTTGTTACTGATGGAAAAATAACCAGTATTAAAAGCATCACTGCCTGTTAGCTTTCGATAGGGACTTTGTATAACTGTACAAAACTGTAACCATTGCAAAGAATCTTCTCTGTTATCGATATATTTCTACCATTTTTGGAGGCAAAATTACACTCAGATTTTTTCCTACAAAAACCCCTTTAATTATTGTTTAAATAATAAAACACATTTCCCAACTTCAGTTCAAGGAGCCCTAAGTCTGTAGCATTCTGCAGTTTCATCTGAGGTTTTCCTTGAAAGCAGTGACCCAGGTTTTCCTTGCCAAAACATCAATTAACAGTGGGAAAAACAAACCAACTATATTAAAACAATCCTATCAAAAGCCATACTGAAAGCAACTGCTGGGATAGTAATTTTTGAAGATGTACCATGTATGACTGAAAAATGACAAGTGAAACTTTAGCCTAATAGAAGAGAAAATTGGAGAGAATACCAAAGCTTTCCCTGAAATGGCTGATTCAATGTGCATGGAAAATCTGGATAAACATTGCCAGATCTCTCTAGACCCTCTGACACATAAACAATGCAATTAGAAGGAAACATTTACTTCCACTCTTGATGCTATTACCTGAGGGATAGCAGATGCCAGATAGTTCAGTGTTTATTAGAAGCAAGTAGAGAGTTTGGCAAATGGAATTGGATCAGCGCTCGCTCACATTTTGGAATTTTATAACACCATATGGTCACTACAGATTTCCCTATCTTCTGTTTTAAGTTCAACACTTTCACAGAACACTTAAATTGAAGTTAAATATATTTAAGATAGAATTGTAAGCAACAAAGATATTTTAGTGGAACCTGTAAAATTACTAAGAAGTGTAGATTGCTATTTGAATGATTTAATATTTGTTAATAAAATTATTAGCACTGTTAGTTTTTGGGGTCTGGACAGCTAGATGCAGTATGTACTAACTCCCAGACCTCACAAGTCCACAAGACTGCTGGGCTGAACTCAAGCATGACGCTGAGGGCACACTAAAGCATGTTGACACATTATAGCTGCTGGCAGCTCAGAAAGTACACGTAGGTACATCACACTGAAACCTTGTAACACTTAGCAGCATCCTACTGCCTTCAGAAGGGCACAGCAGATTAGCATTATGTGCCCAGTATCACTCACCTATTGAGAAGTAATTGCATTTTGCTAAAGCTTTCAAGAATGAAGAAAAGCCAATAGTAGGAGGGTAACATTATTCTGCACTGGCATTGCAACCTACATCCAGTTTTACTCCACATTCTGATATACCTTGCAAAATATTTCAGTCTTCCATTTTTCTCTGCATTTTTCCACTAATTCCTCTCTCCAGACGTAAGACAGTGTTTCCTACCTATTCCTGTTCCAGCAACAAAAAAGGGAAGAGCCTCAAATGGGCTTCTGCAGTTCTTCTCCTCTATAGCAAAGTGCCAGGACAGAGTTGCTGCAGATGTGGGGTCAAAATCTCTAGTCAGGATACTGGTGAATAACTACTATTGAGGAATGAGGTAGGAAGGGTATTCACAGTGTATCTTAAGTCACTGCTTCATACAAGTTTAAAGTTTCTCCAGAGACAGCCAAGGCAACTGAAATCAACTCAACATTAGGAATTGAACCAGCCATTCTGCCCCCACCTCTTCTCCCAAACACATCCCTCTGAAGGGAATCTTTGACAACAGCTCCACATAATCTAGTTACATTGTGGTTCTTGTTGATGGTGACATATTTCAGAATCAGGGGACATGAC
Organism: Upupa epops; assembly: GCA_013397515.1. Taxonomy (NCBI): domain Eukaryota; kingdom Metazoa; phylum Chordata; class Aves; order Bucerotiformes; family Upupidae; genus Upupa; species Upupa epops. The sequence goes on from VZRI01009982.1 coordinate 119,203, forward strand.
ATAGTGCATGCCACTAGTCATTCACAGCTTGTCCAACAATTACTAACGTAGCAGAACAGTCACTTGAGAAAGGTAATATCCATGGAAGACCTAACACACTGTAATAAGAGATGACACCAAAACTGGCACAGAACTTCTTAGACCTGTTCCTAATCTGCTTACAGATTCTTGAACTCCAGAAAGTTGTCACCCTTCATGTGAGAAGCAGATACTACAGTAATTCCAGTTTACTACAGGGAGCACAGCTCCTAGAAGCACATCTGCTAGGAACCTTTAAGTAAAACCTATTACAAAATTTGCAACCTGGCTGTTAGCCTGGGCTCTGCAATGCTCTTTGATCATTAGAAAAGAGAAGAATGAGCATTGTTATGCAGAAGTGCTACTGCTCCAGTCTTTTGCAAATAAAGTGTAATTGTCGATCTTGACTACTATTCAACAGCTCACATCTTTCTCTCCCATTTTATCTTTTAAATATATATTCATTTTGAGGACTAGATTTTGGTCTGGTTTTCTTCTGTTTCTGCCTAAGAACTTTTCCTTCTAGCCTCACCTCTCCAGATGTAAAAGGGCACCTATTTGCACCAGGAAAACTGTCACAAATGAAACTTAATCTTTGCATGTATTTAAATATTCAGGGAATTCAGAACTCAGGTTTTTAATCATTAAATATACTCTGCCACATAGAAACAAACCTGACTTCCACTGACAGCATTTACATTTGGTTTTCCAGGTACTGCTGCTTCCAGCCAAATTACCACAAGCTCATGTTTAAACAGATTGCTCTTCTCATAACACAGCCATGCACCTAAACCAGAATGTGAACACTGATGCTGGCAAGGGGACCGGCGACTTCAGTCACAATTGATTGGCATGTTAGGTGGCAATCAAATGCCACTGACTTCCCAAGGAAATGAGGGCAATGAGAGCTCCAGCTAATGAAGTAGCACATTTACTTGATTATCAGCTAAATATATTTTCTAAACATGCATCACAAAAATGTCAGTATGACACTGCGATCTGTTTTGTTAATAACTTGCATAAATGTCCAATTTATTGGTGATCTGTGCAGCAAGGCAAGCTATTCATAAGTCCTTGCTCCTCCATGGTTGAGAGCAAAAATATATCACAAAATAGAAAATCCTAGGAGGGTTATTTAAAGCATTCTTTTGTTTTACCTCCAAGTTCCAGCTTGATACAATGGCAATACAATGGGATTGGGCCTCTTTAATTTTTAGTCAACCCTTATCCACAGTAGCTTTTGAAATGAACTGTTGCTAATGACTAGTCATACGTCAGTCTAATGAATGGAATGCAGACTTCCATTAAAATAATGAAATTAACTTGTCTGGACTTTTGTTCCAGTTCCATGTCACACAGCCCCAGGTAATTACAGTTAGCACTACTATTAAAGCCTCTTATTTGCTTAAGGTCTTCGGTTAGGAAATCCCAATTTAACTTATATTGGTTGTTTTTTTATAGGAGTACTTGTTTTATCAACAGAGATAAATACATGCAGGCAGTGCAAAGTGCTAAACCATGAATTGTGTATACATGAACACTTAAAAACACTGTGGGGAAAACAACAGAACAAGCTCACAGTCACTAACCGTATAAACACAAACCAGTGGCAGCAGCAATTGCTTCTAGGAAAGAGAACAACGTCTGAAAGTAAAGTTTGGCCCCTTTAAGCAATCGCTGTCCTTTAGGATGCTGAATATAGGCCCAAATGATCTATGGGTGCCCAAGTCATTGGCATACTGTCAATGATCTTATGATCTTATTTTTTAAAGTGTATCAGTCTGGGACCTCGACCTCAAGAATGAAGGCAATTTTAGCCTAGTTTCCAATGAGAAGTTGTAATTATACTTTGTTCCAAATACGTTGCAGCAACATTAATGTCACGAATAGATCACATGAAGTAGAAAAGCAGACAATCCAGCTTTGCAGCAGCAGATCTTTCTCAAAGAACACTGATATGAGCCAAACAGAAGTATTGCCCAAACCTTTCTTTAGTTCCCAGAAGAATACAAAATATTGATATAGCTCCTCTCTGTAGCACCAGATTCAACTCTGCTTGATGAAAGCTTAGGGTAGATGCTGCCTTCAGTTTGGAGTGACAACTAGGCAAGTAGGGACATCCATTTGTCTCTCCTTGCCCTGACTGATTCTCACATCTCCTGTCCTACAACCCTACAGAGACCTCCAAAAGGCCTTTTCTCTCATTGCTGGTTGAAAAACACTTAGCTGAGGAGGAAAACCAACTACTTTCCTTTTCACATGTTTATTATATATGTGTCTCAGACACTATGTCCAGTTGCAGTTAATGTGTCAGAGCGACATTGGAAGCTGGACTCTCAGAACTCTAACATTTCAGACTGATAGTGAAAATGCCAGCGATTAAAAGCTATAAAAGTCAACAATTTAAGGGACATTCTGCATTAACAGAGGACTGTCTAATGCAGTTTAACTTAAGGACCTACCTTACTCTACAAAGTACAGGAAACTTGATGGCTATTTGACTAATACAAACAAGTGTTAATAATTTTTTCCCTGAATCTTCAGGCTACATAAGCATTAAAAGAACATTTGTGAAAAGATGAAACACAACTAAAATTACATCAGGTATGATTTGTTTGCTCTTGTTAACTTTCCTCAAAAAAAGCAATGACTTTACCAGATACCCTTTCTGGGAGCACCAGTCACAAAATCAAACCAAGCTCATGTTACTGTTTCATCCCTCCCACCAAAAGCAAGAGCACACATCGATCTCAGCTATATTGATTTACTTCTGTCTGCAGCCTTTCTCTTTTTATATTACATAGGCCCTCGTTCATATTTCAAATTACTTTTAGCAATTAATGCAGCTGACTAATCCAGGAGCATAATTCCTCCCCATTACTAATGTAATCAATATAGACAAACTATTGTATTAGCATACTAGGTAACTCAAGTATAACAGCTTAAAGTTTCATGGTCTAATCCAAGCCCTGGAAGCCAGCAGTCCCTATCTGAAATTAAGTCCAACAGGTTTTCCCATATTTACACAGGAAAAGCATTGGCATAGCAAAGAACCAGCCTCAGATACCCAGGGACCTACACTGTCTCTTCTTAAAAAAACATTTCTTCCCTTTCTGCCAAGATACTTTACAGGTGGGCTGTCAGTCAAGAGATTCCTGATCAATCTCGGATGAAGTCCTGTATTGCACTACATCAGACTGGGTGCTCCTGTAGCTGAACTGTACCAGATGCTCCAGGGAGGATTTACAAACAGATAATCAGGTCTACAAAAGGCTGGTTCACAGTTCTCATTAGGTAAAAATGAGATTGAATGCTGGAGCACAAGATTTTTACTTTTTCAAAACACTTTGGTAAAATAAGCAGTCCAATTACTTATACAGATTTCCAATCCCACTCCAAACTTTTGGATTCCAGTTAATCCTCATGGCAATCAGTCCTGAGATGTGGGTGAGAAGTAATTAACATGTCAAAATTTCTTAAACACCCGAGAAAGGTGTTTGATAGTGGTAAAACATAACAAAGAGAAACAAATGGTTTCATTTTTTAAAAAAGAGTAAAAATCCACGCATTTGAATCAATTATCGGTTGCCTCACCTCCCACCTTACAGAGAAAAACACCTGCAGCTCACTTTGCACTAAATTCAGCAGGGCGACTTAGTTGAGCTCTGTACAGTTTCCCAGCTAGATCATTATTTGTCTGATTTTTCTTGCAGAGATGATTTGCACTTGCTTTTTGATTGCAGCTGCACACCGACTGTCCCACAGCAACACCTCAGTCTGTCTCCTGCACAGATAGATATTATTTAGGTCTCAATACAGTAAATTGAGTAATTTTATTTTTCCTCAGGTATGTACCAGCAACAGCTGCATGTAACAGAGGATTGCTTTTCACTGTTACAAATCAATTGCAGAAATCCTCAAGCCAAATCATGTCCCAATTAAAAAAGGAGTTGTACTGCAAAATTTTCAGTATTTTCAAAATAACATCAAGCTTGAAAATAATAATGAGTACAAAAACAAACAGCTTGAACATGGGAGCAACAGAACATATTTTCAAAGATCTTCAAGATCTTTCATAAAAGTTACTGTTATAACAACTAAGGTTAAATCAGAAGCATATTTCCTTTTTTCTGTCACTGTATGAATTATATGCATTTGCAATTCTTGCACTAGGTTTACCTTATAAGATAAATAATTATTTTCCTTCAAAGTTTGTTGTAGCATTTGTCTTGTGCCCTGTCAGATCTAATGACCCAGATCTGCTGCTCTGAAGTCAACAAGATGACTGAGGAGGACTTCACATCACGTTCAACTTTCAAATCCTGAATTCAAACATCTTTGGAATATTAATGCAGCCCTTGGTACAAGGGCTATTAGCAGGCACAACTGGCTTAACTGGGGGATTTTTACAGCTGTGTCTGTGCTATAAACACAGCTCTACATTCTCCACTGTCTCAGCCCTCCCACAATCATAGACAAGCACAGCACCATTCCCCACTCACACCCTGCGCAAAGAGCTGCCCTGGATACTCTATGGCAGGACCAGAAAAAACTGAGGGAAACTCCTCACTAGACAAAAATTAAGCATGTTTTCAAATGTTTACAGCATTACACAAACAAATCTTTTCATTTTCAAGTAAAATTGGTACACAGTGCAAGTAGTCTTGTAGTCTGTAATTTTCTTGTGACATCAAAATCCACAGGTTGACACATCCATCCTCACACTGTCATGTCCACACACAAAATATTAGGTCTTTATAACCCCCTCCTACCTATGAGCAGCAGACTGGGCCCTCAGTTCCTGTATTTTCCTTTCTTCCTTGCAGCTGCTGGGGGTAAAGTTTTACACAAGCTGGCTGAGAGGGAAGAGCAGGCTGTTGCTGGGCATATGTGGTCCTGAGCGTATTACTAGTTTTATTTCAGGCACTGAGTGGAGAAATAGTTCCTGCATAAGCACACAAGCACCATTTGGATGCATTTAACCTCTGTCTTTATTCTATAGGTAGTTTCACAACTTTTTTTACAGGACGGAAAGAGAATCTACATTCATGGATCTGCTGAGACTGACAACAGTTTGCAGGGTGCTGTTGATCTCCCTGGGAGCTTCAGCCTCACATTTCTTGACATCACTAACTCCTCAAATGTACATCAGTCATAAGCTTGCCTAACAGGTTGTAGATGTCATCCAGGCCTTTGCTGACTTTTGCAGAAGTTGCTGGAAATGCAGGCAGCATTATTTTTATTGCTGCAACAAATAGCAATGAACTATCATGGTTCCAAGAGTGTGACTGCAGCTGCTCCAGGCATGCGGACAGGTGTGTGTCTCACACACAGCCATCCTAAAGCTCTCACAACTTTTCTCAGCTGCTGTCACCCCAATCAGTAATTTGCAAAAGGTTTTAGAATACTCATAGCCGTGTCCAAGCAGATTAGGCAGGAGCAGTAAATGATATGAGATTAGCTTGGCAAAACATTTTTATCCTTTCATGTGCATCTGTTCAAATTCCTGTAGCAAAGGGGATTGTTTCATTCAGCTCTAATATTAGAATTTAATTTTGCAACAGTGAGATGTGGAAGGTATGAAGATCAAGAACTCAGGTTTCACCCAATAAGTAAAGACAGCTTTCTCCCCCCACCTCCTACACTGAAGAACAAGGAGATTCTTGCAATACAGACACTTTCTCTGAGAAAGCAATGGACAGCTTTCCTGCCAACTCTAGAATAAAAGCAGGTCGATAAACGTAAGGTTAACAGTCAGAAGCAGGGGCAAAACAAAGAAACAAAAAAAGAGTGGAAAAGAAGGAAAGACAATAAAGAAACAAAAGTGTGTCCTTATTGCTTTTAAAATTTATTTTAAAATCACAGTAATACAGCATATGGTAAGCAAGGATGAACTCAACCTGCACACAGACACCAAACAGCAACAGACAAGTACATTTAAAACTTAGATTCATAGAACCATAGAAAGACTTAGGTGGGACATGACCTCAGAGATCATCTAGTTCCAGCTCCCCTGCCATGTGTAGGGACTCCTCTCACCAGACCAGGTTGCCCACTGCCCCATCTAACGTGGTCTTGAACGCTTTCAAGGTGGTGGCATCCACAAACTCCCTGGGCAATTTGTTCCAGTGTCTCAGTGCCCTCACAGTGAGGAATTTCTTCCTAAGATCCAGTCTAAATCTCCCTCTTTTAGCCTGAAACCATTCCCCCTTGTCCTGTCACTAGAGCCCCTTGTACAAAGACCCCTCTCCAGCTTTCCTGTGACCCCTTTGAGGTAGAGAAAGGCTGCTATAAGGTCCCCCCTGGAGCCTCCTCTTCTCCTGACTGAACAGCCTCAGTTCACTCAATCTGTCTTCATAGGAGAGGTGCTTCAGCACGTGTCCTTCAGACATTCTTCAAATCATTCAGATATTTTACTCACCTGAGTTTAACGGAAGCAAATTCAACTCAAATTTAAATTCAATTTTTTATGATACTATTTCTTTCTTAATAGAATTAAGAATTTACTCTTCTAATTGTTTTCAAAACTAAATAAAGTCTTCTGTGATGACATTACACAAACTCTACAGCTGTACTGGCTTGCACTGGTGCGTGCTGTGCTAAGATAGAAGCTGACAGTTTATCATAGGTATCGGCTGTCATCCTAGGTCTCCCACTGCACCCAACATTAAATGACTGTGAATCTCCCATAACATGTCTCACAATCAAGATTAACAAAACAACAAACTCTGTTACAGCTGCTCTGATAATGAACCCTGACTGTCCTGCCTGCTGTTGCACGGCATTTACACAGCACTGCAGCGTGTGGCTGGTGTAACAAAATGTACTGGCTTCTCAAATGTAAAATCCTTGCACAAGTCAAAATCAATCTGTATGAGAGTTCACAAGGGTGATTTCTGCCCCTCTCACATTCAATAATGTTGAAGAGTAATGAAGGGACATTAAAGCAACACAAGACCAGATGCCAATTCATTTGGAAGAAAAAACAAAACATACTTTTTCAAGTTGCACAACACTGCTTAGTACTTAGATTTTGGCCACTGCACTTCTCCTAAAACTTTTTTACATCTGCACATTAAGCAATGTCTGTTTGAAGGTTTGGCACATGTCCCATCATTTATTTCAGGATACTCTGACATGTCACTTTCTTTTAGAGCACACTGCCTCCACACACCAGAAGAAGCATATGATTTCAAGTTAACATGGGAAAGCATCACCCTAAAGCCCTTCAACACTTAGGCAAAAGCCTTTCCCTTGATTTCAAGACCGTTTTGGCTCAGGCCCAGCCGGTGAATAGTACCAAATCACCAGGAGTTCACTAAAGTAAAATAATTTCCAATCCTCCTACCTTCCTCCACATTCTCTTCCTTCTACTTCCTGATGTCCTGCAGCTATCAGGAATGAAATGTGTTAGCAAGCTCTTCCTCAGCGGAGCCAAATCCATAAAACTAGTACTTAAGTGCTGAAGCAAAGCTGAACTCTGAGAAATCACTAGAAATAAAATACCACATTCCAAGCGCAAGGTCTGCACAAAGTTGGAAAGCTGCTGACTTTCTCTCTGCAGAAAAAGCAAGGTCATCACTTGCTGAGGCACCTTTTAGGACAGAGAAACCAATACTGTGGAGCTCTTGGGTTTGCTTCTTATTGATTTCTCAAATATAACTACCCAGCTTTGTAAGTACAAAAACAGTTTGTACTAGTGAGTAGAAGAGGTCTTGAAGTCTCTCTCTTGGAGAGCAGGAGCCAAAGTCAACCAAGGTTAACTAACTTGAACTTTGAATAAAGCCAACACAAAATACAGATGAAGAGCAGCCTGTTTTGTAATGTTCCTGTTCACATCTGCCAAATCAAATTAATGTGGCTTTTGTCTCCTACCCCAGCACACACTGTATCAGCCCAAGACCATATCTTTAACTCTTTTTGGAAAAGCTCAGCATTGTAGACCCAGCTTCCCACTCACATGGGCAGATGTCAGGAGGTTTGGGTACAGGCTGCTGCTGCCTTTATCAGAATCATTCAGCGAGGGCATGTATGAGTTGTGTGTTCGACATTTGTTAGGCCAGCTATTGAATTTATTCAAGGAAAAGGAGCTGCTTCTACTTTGTTTCCATGACAACAACTGCAAGAATTTCATCTTCATATAAGTGAGCTATTGATTTCTATGCCACCACAGCAGAGGCAGAAAAGTTAATGTAATATGGTGTCCAGAAAGACAATGAAGTCTTGCTATGCCCTCCCAACATTCTGATAGGCAGCAGATTCTCAGATTTCATTACCAGAGATATAAATAGGTGGTAAAGAAATCCTTGTTGCTACAAGTATTAACACTGGAGTGATTTCATTTCAAAACAACTTCAGTTAAAGAAGATTCCTTTGATGTCTGCATTTCTGTACACACAGACACAGAACAACCAAGCTTCTTACTGCCTGTCTTTCCATTTCAGCCTTTTGAAAGCTTTGAGATGTTTATCCATAAATTATGGTCACTAATCTCCTCAATGCCCAATTTCAACTCGTGTTTGTTCGTGATGCATTCCAAATACTTTCAGTGCTGCAAAGAAGTACTATTTCCCAGAATGTAAAGATCAATATCCACAAAAGACAGATGTTTGAAAGCAGAGAGGAAGGAACAATTAGACTATGAACACCTATCCTAAAACTGCAGTGTATGAACAAAATCCCAACAGAATAAGTAGAAGGCTAAAAGTATGCTTTCATTGAAACAACAGCAAAGCTGCTTCCCATGAAAAGGTCTTCATCACAAGAGGAGATGACTTCAGAGTACTCGAGTTGAACACTGCAGAATAGTCTTGACTTGAACACATTGTGACTGTCTTTTAGGAAAAAAGTACTTAAGGTTAGAAGGTGGGGAAGAGAATTCCTAAGTAGTCCCTCTAGCATGATGTTGAAAGTGCATGTTCAGATACACATCACTCAGCCCACAGAAGTATTTAAGAGATGTAAAATCATGACAGATAATCCACCACCTCCTTGGGCAGCCTGTTCCAATACCTGACCACTCTATAAGTGAAGAGATTATTTTCTTGATGTCCAGTCTAAGCCTCCCCTAGTACAACTTGGTGCTATTTCCTCTTGACTAGGAAGAAGAGACAAAACCCCACCTATCTATAATCTCCTCTCGGGTAGTTGTAGAAAGCAATAAGGTTTCCCTTCAGCCTCTTTTTCTCCAGGCTAAACAACCCTAGTTCCCTCAGCTGCTCCTCATCATTCCTGTCCTCCAGGCTCTTCACTGGCTTCATTGCTCTTCTTTGGACTCACTTGAGCATCTCAATGTCCTTCTTGAACACAGTACTTGAGATGAGGCCTTATACTAGTGCTGAGTACAGGGGAAAGATCACCTCTCTAGTCCTGCTGGCCACTCTACTTTTGATGCAGGCTGAATTGAACACAATTTTTTTTTTAAAAAAAAAGAAGATAATTAGGAGCATTTTCTTCCCAGCTGTGTCTCCTGAATCAGATCCCCATATCTAGTGCTCTTAGCAAAGGACATGGATTATACCATGAATTGAGCCAACACTACAGCAATTTCACATCAACTCGAGGACATTTTTATCTCAAAAATAAGTGACATGGGGAGACAGATCTCATCGTGTGATACAAATCATTGCAATTTTGCTGAGTTCATTGGAAGGCTTATTATACCAGCTGAAAATTTGCACCCACTACCAGACAATTTAATGATTGTAACTGTCCTGAAGTTGACTCACAAGGAGTAGCAGCCAGCTCTGATGGTTCCTTTCAGCATTTCAAGATAAGCACGGCATTTATGCCATTATCAAGCTTGTAGGTAAGCATACTGAATCAGCAACAGAACAAGGAATGCTTTAAGGCCAGCTCCACAGGAGAATCCCATTTTGTAAACAGAGCACAAAGGTTTTTGATTTTTTCTTCAATGAGAGGAAAACAAAAAGAAGCAGAAGGAAAGAACCTACTGCAGAAAGTATGGTTGAGATATTGAAGACCCAGGAGAGAACAAAAAAGAGAGAAGCCCAGCCACATACAGTACTTGCAATAACTTAAGCATGGAACACATCTAGTAGCTTGGTTAGGCTGGCAGCCTGGAAGGTGTTTGGGACTAATCCTCAAACTGGCTGATGCACGAGACTCTACCAAAAGCCATGACACACTCGGGATCAAATTAACCAAACTTTCCTATAGATTACAAAGTACTACAGCTTTGCTTCTTGAGGACTTACTTACAGACTTATGGAATGAAATTTAACAGGAAAAAGTACTCCCTTACTAGCCAAGATCTCATTGAAGGGAAGAAAACGCAGGGAGAAGGCAAAGCTTGGAGATTTGAAGTTTCTAAACTGTATTTCACAGGTGGAAGCCTTTAAAATACAGTAACTTCACAGAGTATAAAATAGTAGACACATCTGTGTTCTCTATAGACAACTTCAGGTCCATAACCACAGAAATCAAGTAATGAGTTAGGAATAAACTAAAATAGTTACAATAGGCTTCTGTTTTCTGTACACATTTCCTGCCTCTCCCTCGTAATACATGAACTCTACTGACTTGATTTTCATAATTTGTTTTTCATCTTTCTTTTTGCTTCTTGTGGTTCTCTTTTTCATGTTAATAAGTAGGAGTTCCTAAAGGCACACACATCCTTCTTTGACCTGAGACATACACATCAAATCACTGATTTGTATCTTCAAGATACACATTAACAGAAAATTGTGGGATCTTGGCTAATCAGCATGACAACAATGTAGAAAGCAAAGGTTTCCAACAATGAAAATTATTTCAGCTCCATAGCCATAGTGCTGAAGACCAGCAGATCCCTTTTGTTTCTGAACAGCAAACTAGTGGTGAACAATAAATAAGCATTGTCATTTTTTTGCTTAATATAACTTAAACTGTTCTGTAGAAAAGAGATCTGCCTGCCAGTCTGAAAGATCAGTTTGGAATTACAAAATTCTAATGATGCCAGCTACAACATGGTTTAAAAACTCAGGTTTAGTTCAGGATGTTAAGGAGGTAAAAAGTTAATTTTTATTCCGAATCTGTCACTCTTGTTAACTGGACACAAAAATGTGAGCACATATTATAACTCTACTTGAGCAATGGAAGAGTGCAGCAGATTACACTAGTTAACCAGTGGAATAATTACGGGGCAATCAGGAACTATTCGTCTTGTGCAAGAAATACAGAAAAGAAACTGAAATCACCAGCAAATTAACAAGTACAGCAGATTGTACTGAAAGACAGCTATTCTGTTACATATATAGATTTCCAACCACACTCAACACTGGCATAACTCCATGGACTTCAGTGGACTCATTCTCTACATGCAGGGCCTCTGCCAAGCCATCAGTAAGGCAGACAGAAATTCATTTTTACTGCCTCCCTTCCTTCTATAATTTCTACACCCATGATTTTCAACCATTTTCACACTGTTAATAGAAAATACAGGCTGTGAGCAAACAGTATTTCATTTCTGAAAGCATGCGATTCTAACCTCTTACAAGACTGAGAGAAACCTAGCCCTTGAAACCCACATTGTATTTAGTATTTCATAGAAAAAGAAGACTCATAAGAGGTTATATCTGGCACTATCAGTCCCCATGCTTTGTCCTTGCTCCTTAAATTATGAAAAAAACACCTTCTGGTTATCAGAGCAGGGACACCAGCTTAGAGGAACCACTAAGTCTGACCCTGATGGCCTAGACACTGAGGATTACTTGATTACCACTGAGGTAATCAAGCAGATTCAACTTTCTGTGTCAACCTACATTTGCAAACCCGATGTCTAAGCAGTCCTGATTAACATGGAGAGAAAAGAGGTATCTCCCTAAATCAAGCATGTCAAACCCAATCTAGCTTTAGAATATTGATAAATCCTGGATGATACCACTAATAATGTGGAGATTAAAAAAAAATAAAAATACTGAAGGTATGAGGGAGCAGGAACAGATGAGCTTTGTTAAACTGAACCACATTTAGTTCTAGTAGAATACTTTATTATTATTTTTATGCAGAAGATACTTTTATTTTCAATTTGTAATTACCTTGCTATTGTCTATGGTACTGTATGTCTTACTTTGCCCCTCTGTGTATTAGTTTTGACTCTTCGCTATTTCGTGGTTTGTAATTTACCAGAGCTAATTCTTCTTTTTAATCTCTTTGTAGTCTCCTATTCCACTGCTAGAATGTTACCTTGAGAAGATTGATGATAAGTTTTACATTTACATTTTATTGCAAAGAATATAGATATCATCCTTCTTATCAGTGCCTAAAACATATCCTCCATTCTCCCACAACACAATTTGGGGGACAATATTAGAATCCCCATCGATTTTCTTCAATTCATTACATAGCATTTCCAATAGTGACTTTCCAAAGTTTAATATTTTTATGCCACTCCTCTTTGCACATATTGTAGCATCATAAATATTTCAAATTCAATAACAATATGATCAGTCACCCTTATAGAGGCTTACCAGCATCTATCTTATTTATCGTACAGATCCTGCTTAATTTCCTGGGACTACATCCAAAATATTATGAGATTTTTGTATAATTTATAAGATAAAAAAGCCTTACACCACACATGCATTTTTTTTTATCTCTGGCATTAAACAAGTCTTATTCTAGTGAAGCTTGACATAATTGAAGTCGTCATTGATCACTGCTCTATCCTTTTAATAAGTCTCCACAAGTACGTAAGTGATTTCCCTGCTTACTTTCTCACAAATAACATGCTTATGGTGATATCCTTAACCATTTCCAGACTGTATTTTAACACAAATATCTTTGGAATTTTCTCACCAAGTCAACAGGGTCCAAGCATTCTACAACTCCTTATCTCTTTCCATTTGTCCTATGCACCCCACTGCTGAGATCCAGCTGTAAAACTGCAACATTTCATTAAATAACATCCATTTAAAATTTCTCATACCTCAAATGTACATAGGTCATAGATGTACATAGTCACAGATGCTAAGAAATTTAGCAGAAGTCAAAGTTGCTACATCCTGGCTAGCTATTATTTCTCATCTCTAGGAAGAGAGGTTACTTCCAGCAGCAGAACTGGGCTGAGCTATGCACCATGTCTAGTGTCTGGCTGGTGAAGTGTAGCAGGAACCCAATAGCTCCCATACACATGTGGTGAAAGAAACTTGAAATCCTATCCAGCAGTCTGAGAATCTATCCACGACAATCAAGCTGTGAATAACTGCCTACAGCAAGATCAAGTTGTACATCAGTTATTTCCAGATAATGACGCTATCATATCCATCTGCCAAAATATGTGTCTGTTAGCCAGACAGTGCTGGCAAGAACAGATGAAGAACTGGCCAATTAATGAACAGAGGTTGCTGCACACAACTGGTGAAAAAACACTGAATATTTTACTACCTGCATAGCAGAGAAGCGGCCTCTTTGGGAAACCAACATCAACCATACAAGCAGCAGTTACCAGCAGACACCTTCCAAAGGATGGAGTGTGAAGTATTTTTTGTATTGAAAATATTTTCATTACTATATTCGTTATAAAAGTTAGAGTCTTTGTGTAAGGTTCAGAGGCTGTTATAGGTTAAAATCTAACCAGCATATTGGCCTGGGATTTTGTTTTTTAAGCTAAGTAGCAAGAGTCCAGGTCTATACTTGCTTCAAAATCTGCTTTGAGGTCAAGTGAGACAGAAAGTAATACAGCATTTCAGGATTGTTTGCTGTTCTGTGGCTGTCTGAAAAAATAGCTCAATACACCAACAAAAGGACAACGAGTTCCCACCTTCCAGAGGAACTCTGGAATATCCCATTGTCTGGTGTGGCATGCAGGAAGCTAATAAGATAGGGCAGAAAAGTTTTTTTACATAAAGAGAAAGAAAGTGCCTTATCCTGAACTGACACAGTAGCAACCTCTAAAACAGTTGTGATCCGAGTCATAAGGTCAGTGGCTAAAAAAGTGCAAACTGAGGGCAAATAAAATTATTTGCCTAGAGAATTCCAACACCTTCAATTGCAGTTTTAATCCCTCTAGGCTTCTCTAATTAAAATCAGATGTATTTTCAAATGATGCCAACATTCTCAACAGCTCATATTCACTAGGGGTCTCCATCACTACACAGCTTCCAATCCGTGTATCACTCATCAGAACCTGTTAATGAGATTCATGTCTTCGTGTTCACCTACAAAAATTAAGGTCATTTACTCTCACATCTCTTGGGTGTTATCCTACTATCAGTCCGAAGTTATTCTTCCCCAGGTGCTTCACAGTTCTGGGGATGGAGGGAAGCAGGAGCGAGGAGCAATATGGGAACGTTAGCAAGGTTTTCATTTTTACACCACAACCTTTTCAAAGCTTTCCCATGGAGCACCTGAATAAGCTCAAATATACATCATGCACAAGGAAAGAAACACCACTCAGATGTCCACTTTCAGTTATTGCATCCCCCACTATTCAAGTTGTCACTCCAAGCTTCTTGGAAGATAAAATGTTTTTCATTCTGTTTCTTACATACAAGGCTACCTCAGCCTCTCTCATTTACTTTTGTGTTTCCTTATGGAGCTCCATTTAAGCAGCAAATGAGTCATCATCACATATTGTCTGTATAGTGCTTTCTGATCTTCCAGCATGAAAGTCACATAATGGCAAGGGATTTATAACAACAATCAGGTGGCTGGTGTTTAGATACCACTCTCTTACACTCCTTTAATAAAAAACTGTTATTTAAGCATTCAAGTTATTTAGGCAAGATAAAAATAAAAAATTATGATTGACAAAAGGCAATAATAGGTACAACCCCACAGAAAAATATAGGTATTTTCTGTATAAACAGAAATCTGAACAGAGATCCTGGGGTTCACATTTGACTGAATCAGAGTTGATCAGCCATAAGGCTTTGAGCATCATTTGGACTCCAGCTCTCTGAAGAGCTGCACAAGAATTAATACACCTGTACCCCAGATTCATCTGCACCATGTATTACATGGTAAAAGTGGTGACAGTGCAGTAGACATCACACAAAAATTGCACCTTCCTCAATATAATGTAAAAGTAACAAATGCATTTACAATGTGCCATGTGTTATTGGTATGGGTTATAGGTACAACTTCAGTGCTTGAGAATCTTAGGCTTGTTCTCTGCACTGTAGTTCATTTCTCCATAAGAAAACAAGCAGCACTTAAAAGATTAAAAAGGCAGCTGGGCTGCAAAAAGGTGTTTGTTAGCTTACATCCAGCTGAAACTAGGCTCTGCTTCAGCACACAGCATTCATCTGCTGCTCACAATTCAGATAAACAACATCTTCCAGTTCAGGTATCTATTCTGTGTATATTTGGTCTACAGGCTCCATAAAGAAAGTTATTGATCCTCTTAATTGGAAAGAGCCTTGCTCAGTGACAAAACTGTCCTCCCACTTTCCCTAATTAAGAAAAATCCAATTACTGCACACAAGTGTAAATCTGTAAATACCACCCATCCATCTTCAGGAATTGGTACAACTGGCATATATGTTCCCAAACCATCTGTACAGCAAAGGATTAATTAAAATGACTTGTCAACTTATGTATTAGCTTGTAGGACAAACTTGCCAGAATATATAATATGCATTTGGAAATGGTTACAAAGCAATTCAGAATTGCCTGCTTTCTCGTTGTGTGAGTGGTTGTGATCACAGAGGGAAGTTTCTACAGTCTGATGCAGTTCTAAATTCAGGGCAACAGATTGATCCTTCCTCCACAGTCCTGAAAAGATGAAGTAAAAAAGCTCAGAAGGAGGTGGAACAGTGCTGCGGAACTTGCAGAATCAATAGCAGCTGCTAGAGGGGGAACAGAGCAAACAAGTGTTCTCCCAGATACTGGAGATGTGGTATTGCACCTTGGAAACCATGTCTCAAATGACATTTAATGGGACAGAAGCCACTGAAAGCAACAGATCTGAGGCATAAAATCAAGGTTGTGAGGAACAAGTAGAAATTTCCAGTGCAATGCAGAATGTAAAAAGGCCTTGAAAGAAAATGTAATAGTGGAAGAAGAGAACCTCTTAAATATTTAAAGCAAGTCCTCCACACCTCACTACAATGGAAACCAAATTCAGTGCTCAGAGCAGTACATGCCTGAAGCTCAAGAACACTGCACTGTGATGGCAAGATGACTGAACTGCACAGAAGTATCTTCTGAAGGACTATGGAAATTTAGATCTTGCTTAGGATGCAATGTACAAGTGCTGCCACACCTGCCATGAATGTCTTTAAGAAAAATAATAATCAGTTTATGAAATAGATTTAAAACATATAATTTTTTCTGTTTAAGCATAAAGAACAGCATAAAAGAGAAAAATTAAACTGAAAGGCAAAACATTCAACAAGGCAGACAGAGACAGTGGCAGCAAGACTAACAAGCAAGTGGTTAAATGCAAAAATTAACATCAAGGGGGCTGTGAGAAATATTCAAAAGATTCTGAAGACTAGATAATGCGGGTGGGGGGAGGGGGAGAGAATGGCCATAAGAAATTAAACACCAGTAAAATGGAGAATTGACTGCAAATTCTGGAGTTAAAGCAAAATAGGAAAAAAAAAGCTAATGTTGTAAGGGAATTACTCTGATACAGTCTTCCAGAGAATCGGGTTATATTTCCACCAGAGCAGGAAACCAGAATGCCACTAGGGAGATGAGAACTTAGTGAGTGAGAACTCCCACAAGGCAGTGTCAGTATAAACTTGCTACTCAAATGAAAAATGCCATGAAGTGGTGTGCAGTCTCACCCAATGTATGGATTACTACAGAGCAGGAACAGCCTGGACAAAGTTGTAGAAAATAAAGACAAAACATCTATTCCCTTGTTCCAGCTAATTGGAGACATCAAAGAAACCCTTTCCATACAGATTTTACATTGTAAACTGTTTTTTAGAATCTGCACAAATGCTACAAGCTATACCACAAACACTGCTTTCTAATGGTGTATCAATGCTTCATACAAGTGGTTGGACCTTCTGGAATCTCATAGCAACAAAAGGCAGCATTGTTTTGCCACACAGCTTTGACCACTGTAAGGTCCTCTGAAAAACATTCATATCATGCCAAATGCAAATGTGCTCTCCTCAGTGTTAACCTGCTAAACCAACAGTCTCCAAATATAAAGTATGCTCTACGTACTGCGGGACTCATTAAAGGACTGAGACACTCAGCAAGTGAAAACACAAAATACGAAGAAGTATCTTTCTCTCACCATTTAACACCAAAATATCATTTCTTTATTTAGATAGTGGACAAAAAAGGCATTCACTTTGAAGTCATACACTTGAATACCTTGTCAGCACCGTGGAGGTGATTTGTTAAGGTAATCTGTATCTTGGAATATTGGTGACAGGTTCCATGATTGTTTCACAAGGATTAGCTTCATTTCTTTTGCAGCTTATGAAGTTTGAACATAATTAATTTCCTTTGAATACTAAAGGTCTGTTTCATTCAATAGCTGATTTAACAGGAAAAAAAACAACAAAACAACAAACTTGTTCCACAGAGAGGGTGCAATCCCCCTACATCTCACTCAGCCTTTAACAGAATAGGATCAAAGTCCACAGACATGAAGAGGAGGCTGAGCAGGGTAGAAGGAATTCACTGGGCCCTGTGTGTCCCATCCCCTATAACCTAATGTCATAGTGTGATTCTGACTTGTCTTGAGGCAGTGTGAAGTTGATATGCCAAGTAGGGATTTTTTTTTTGGCTCTTTGAACAGGTACAAATGGTTTGGAGCTTCTGTTTTCATGTTTCCAGCTCCTCCATTACTTTTCTTTCATCTCTCTATTTGGTAGGCACTGCAGCCATCTTGCCTTGGGAATGTGGTGAAGAGACAGAGATGGGTACCTCAAGGATCAATGAAAGGAAGATTTCATCTGAATTCCATTGTTTGCTGAAACTGGGAGAGTTCTTCCCTCATCTGCAGCCATATAAATCAGTATTTTGGAAATGGAGCACTGGAGTGGAAACACACGGAACAGGAACTGAACTTTGAAATGCCCGCTGATACTCAGCGATGTGTGTATGGACTCCACACTTACACAGGTAGCAAGAACTGCTGGAAGTCTCTTCCCTTCAAGGGGGCTGGGCATTGCAGTTTGGCCTAGTTATATAAGAACATGCGATTAGTCTCTGTATGTCCTCATGTGGGGTTTTTATGCAGGGAAAATTAAATCTTCTTGCTTTTCCCTCAAATAAAAAGTAGTTATTGTTTTGCCTGCAATATATAAGTGGTTTTTAACTCCTCCTTGTTTGGTTGGTTTGTTTTTTTGTTTTGGCCCATTACCACTTCACCCAAATTAATTACTTCATTTCATCTTGGAATAAACCCTTGACACCTTTACGCTTCTTATAGTATATGCAATAATTAATCAGCATTGCCTATTTGTGTGCAACATCCAAGGATGTTCTCAGGAGACCATGACTGTCCTCTAGACAGAGGACTCTGAATTGGCGGCTGCACCAGGCAGCCAGCATCGTAAGTCATTTCCTACACTGTCAGGCACTAACAGTTCCTTCTGCTGAAGAAAACAATCAGTAATGGAAACCCTGCCACGGCCTTAATTATAACATTTCTAGCCTGATGCCTGAATAACAGGCAACAGTAGAACAGCACTTTAAAAATAGGACTAATAATGATAGCAGTAGTGACTAAAGCATGAAGGCACCTGCATCCAGAAATGTCCCAGGTTTGGACTAACTTATCATATTACCTATAACAATAGGACAACAAAAAAACCCATGACTTGATAATTGAAAAACTGATTTTATGTAGTTTATTTCCTTATGATGATAGGATATGAACATTGAAAAGAGAATATTTTTAATCTGAGAAACAGTGAAGGAAGTTTTAGAAACTACAATAATTCTGTTTTGCTATTTGTTTCATCAGCATGAGCTTCTTCCAAAGAATGAAAGCTGATCAGACAGAAAGGTTTCTACTGTAAAATGAAGATACTCACACCCCCTACTTTATGTAAAATCAGAGAAAGATGACAATGAAAAACTTTTCCATGTTCAAAGGACAAGTCCAGAAAAACCAAAGATTATTAACTTCTCCAAATATATCTACAGGCAGGAACCAGGAACAGAAATAAACAAACCCTTCCAGCTCATCTTTATGCATCATAAAACAAATTAAATTAGGTTTTTGTTCACTGTGTTGTGCAGAGAGTAATTTTATCAAGAGTCATTGTGATATAGTCAGGCTGCTTCTCAATCACTGCACAACCATTTCTCTCAAAGGTTATCTTCCAAGGAGATTTAAAATACAAATATATTTATATGAAGTTTATGACTTTCATACCTAGGATGTTTACTACAGATGTGTTCTAGGATGCTATATCTACTGATATTGTTGTTCTGGCCTATACATTTTATTAAAATAGGAGCTGCAGGAATTGTCCTACTGACATAACACAAGGAAAAGGAACAATTTTACGACTACTTGCTAGCAAGATTGAAAGACATCTTGGAAAAACAATGACTAATAAATTTTTCTGTATAAATACACAAAAGTTTAATAGCATGCAGTTTTGTAAATGTAATGGAATAGAAGAAATCAAAGGGATCTTTATTCTGTCTTTATTTAAGAAGACTAATAGAGGCAAAGGTAGTCTGATAGTACTTGAAAAACCTGTAATTGAAGTTTTGCCATAGGGACAGAATCCTTCAGAATTTCTTCGATATTCACACAAGGAACATGTAACGCGATGCCTTTTCTGCAGAGAATATTTTCAAGAGTTTTCTTTATTCTTTACATAGATACAATTCCTGTTTATAAATTGCACATGTTACTCTGACAAAACTTCAACTGCTGTTTTAGCCACAGTAATGGAGTTTAGATAGTTTCCAGGTTTTCAACAGAAATGCAACAGTAGAAGTAGAAATACAAGACCAGTTTTCAAGATGAAAGCTATAAGTTGGCCTACATGCAAGTAAGATTCAATAGATCTACAGTAAGCCATTACATTTTGACAGCTGAACAGAAGAATGCCAAATATTTAAATATTACTGGGAAAATGCATTTGCAAGTAAACACAATGCAATTCCTTGCCACAATGCAAGCTTACCCTAGAAATTTCTCTCCAAGGGAGAATCCTACCATGATTATGCAAAGCAAACAGCTAACCTGAGAATGATTGCACAAACTCTGGACTGACAGACATTGCTCTGTGCAATTACAGAAATGGGTATTCTGTAACTTTAATGGCTTGAGTGTTCTGAAATAAATGACTAAACAGAAGACAGAGACAGAGTGCATGTATGTGCTTGTGCATACAGTACCTGTCTTTCAGAGCTGTTAGAACAGGCATGATTTAAGATGCTCAGTGACATCCTTTATTTTGATCAGTTATTCATTCAGATTTGTGAAGCTCCCTTAGCAAGTGAGCCCCTGAGCATCCACTAATAAAAATAAACAGAATTAAATCACAATCAGCTAAAAGCAAGGGCTAGAGAATATCAGAAAAAAAAATAAACATAGCTGTAGTAATGCTAAAAAATAGCCATTAACTATGAGGATTTTTTTTTCATTCATACCTAAAATAAATACAGCCATATGATTTTGCAGCTTTCTTACCTCTGGATTATTCTGGCATAACAGTGCAGTTCACAATGCAAGCCCCAGGAATCAGAAGATGGAAAGCAGTTAAAAAAAATACATCAGCAGGCCCCCCCAACATTAGCTGAAAGAACACAAGAATAGCAGAACAAACATGCATATGGTTTGCTCCATCCTCACCCAGAGAGGGTACTTCAGTTCTGTTTGGAAGAAGAGAAGAAACATGAAAGGAGAGATGAACTTTGCTGAAACATCATGAAGATAAATAACCACGTGTTCTATTCTTTTTTTTTTATTTTATTTTTTTCTATTTATTTCTATTTATGTTTTTAAAAAACACATGCAACTCTCCAGTCCAAGTATCTGAGAAATTCATGTGCAGCCACCACTGAGAAGAAAAGCAGGGATCCTTCATCCACCTTGCATAATAGTGAAGAGTACAGATGAACTGCAAGATTTCTCATTGAACTCCAAAACAACATTGTGAGGATTGGACAGACAATTCTCCAGCACTCACCAAATGCCCTTCCATGAAATAAGTTATTTCATTTTCACCTTTTTGTTAAAGGGGCCAGAATCTGTTGCTCGTGATTGATAGTGATGTATCGCCAAATCCTTCCATCAGGGACATATGGCATCACAATACAGCAAACCTATGGCTTGTGCCTGCATGACAAACAAGCAGGATCTTCACACTCATTTTGGCTTTAAACTGACACCAGTATGTTGCTCTGCACATTAAAATGTTATCACTCTGGTAATTATCTTCCTCCAAGGGCTTAAAATTAGAAGAAAACACTACCAAATGTTGTTTTCACACCAGGCTGCTACTCTGTCCCCTCTGTTAATCTTCCTGTAGAGAGATTCCAAAATTTTCTCAAGCTTCAGAGCAGAAAGGCCAGAGCAGAATAAAATACAGAACAGATTGAAATGTCTGATGGAGAACTGATACACAATGTACTGAAACAGGTTTTCTAGAGCCCCTTGTCTCCCTTGACTGACAAGCTGGTGAAAAATATACCACAACCAGATTTAACTTTAAATCAAAATGGTCTGCTCAAGCAGAAACAACGTAGGCTTTATTCATTATGTTAATCTGTCAACCTTTGCTTAGCACTCTTAGAAACTCCACCATCAGTGCAGCTACTTACTTTAATCTATCATTTCCTAACAGTTATGGTGCTGGTATGGCTCCAATACACACCTCAACTTTTAGTGACACATGCTGTAACTCGTGACCCTCTCAAGGCCCATTAGCCCTAAACCACGGAAACAAACTGCCATACTTCAGTCAGTTTGGTAAAGGTCATCTTTGTTTTGATCTGTTTTTAACAAAACTCTCACTCTACCTTCACTACAAAGTCAGGAACAGGGGAAAGCAACACTCGAGCTAGCAAAATTGGCAACAGATCTGCCATTTAGAACCTGTAGTAACTGGTTTTAATATTTTCAGTCTTAAGTTCATCTTTCACACAAATAACTATCCCACGTGCAAGAGCAGTGTCAGGTATTATTCACACTGGATTACTTTAGCATTTCAAAGTAACTGTTACTTTGACCAGATATGAATGTTGACTCAATTGCAGAACAGCTCTTTTTCTCAAGGGTTGTTTCCCCTTCACTGGCAGATAGGGATGCTCAGGATTTTGTACAGAACAAACACCACAGCCTCCTTATTACATAGGGAAAAGAGGAAAAAAAAAAAGTCTAAAACTCAAGTCCAGTTGTGGTTCACAAAACCCATCTGCCACTAGGCTAGAGAACAGGCAAACTCCCAGACTCACTGCCTCCAGACACGTTTTCGTAAGTGCCAGTATTTGTATTTCTTTAATACACAAATTATATAACAATGCTGAGTGTGAAGCACACAAAAAAATATCCCTTTCATTAGTATAAAACTCAAGCCAAAAATAATCACAAAATCATAGAATCATTATTTAATATCAAGTCCCACCATGAACTAAACTGTACCAAGCCCACTGCTAAACCACATCCCTACGCTCCAGATCTACACAAATTTTAAACACATTCAAGGCTGTCAATTCAACCCCCTCCCTGAGAAGCCTGTTCCAATACCTGATAACCCTTTCAATAGAGAAGATTTTCCTAATGTCTAATCTAAACCTCTGATGCCACTTGAGGTGGTTCCCTCTTGTCTTTATCACTCATTACTTGTGAGAAGAAACCAACCCCCACTTCACTACAGCATTCTTTCAGGCTGTTGGAGACAGCTCTAATGTCTCCCCTCTGCCACCATGTTACTTCAGACTAAACAGCCCCAGCTCCCTCAGCCATTCCTCACAAGGTCTGTTTCCCAGAACCTTCAGAATTTGCACACCAACAAAAGCAAAAAGAGGCATCCTGCCCAGGCAACTCCAATTTTACCACTTTCTGACACATTTTGGTCTCAATTTTTCTGTCTTGCATTAATTGCAGGGTTATGCACTGGCAGTCCACAGTCAGACAGCAATGGCATTACAGAGAAGTCTCTAATTTTGGATGGAAAAAATAAAATTGTTACACTATTACCCACAGGACTGACCCTCTGCATTGATCTCCCAAAACCTCTGGGGGTAAGTGATTCAAACATCCTTCTTGTCAGGACAAGCAACAGGGCAATAGTCTTGTTCAATCCTGGGTGCATTCATGTCAGATACTGTGCTGCTTAAGTGTGCTAGAAAATTGGGTTGGAGGTCAGAGGAGTAAGGAAGACAACACTGAAGATTTAAAGGGCTGGAGCAAAAGGCTACCTAGGAGTCTGCATGGAGAGCATGTGTCATTGGGCTGATAAACAGTATCAGCAATGAATACAAATACATTCCCCTTTTCCATAGTCGTCACTTTTTTGGTCCTCCTAGGCATAGAACTACACAAAGGCATAGCCTGAGCTATGGTAAAAATCACTAATCTTGCAAACAAAATATACAATCAAAATTAAAAACAATGCATATGTTAAGAGTCAAATTAATTAGCCGCTTCCATTTCAGGTCTGCATTTAAAGATGTAAACACTGCATCACTTAAATATTTATCTGGTATAAAATGAGAACATTGGCAATTTCCTTCTAGAGGGGCAGATGTTAAAAAGGCATTCTGGTGATTTTTCACAGATGTTCCCCTCCTGGTTTCTTTTAAATGGGATTTCTGTCTCTGTCCTGAAAATTCCTGTTCTCATACCAAAATGCAAGCAACTGTAATAGGCTATGAGAACACTTCTGCACAAACAGCCACAAAGTACAGAAGAGAAGACTCCTGCACCCACGGCAGGTTCCTGCTATAGAGTGAGGTACTGCATCTTGGATTCTATAGTTTTTCTGATCTAAGGAGATAACCAATCATCCACAAACAGACTGAAAATGATGGGGTTTGTTACCCATATTATAGAAACACCATGAAGTCTCAGAGCATGCTATCTCCTTGCTTTGAGCACTGGCCAGTCTTTCACTGAGAGATTTCACCTGCCTCAGGGAAATGGCACAATAAAGAGCTAAGAAGTTTAAAAGCTGGCAGTGCTCCTGCCAGTGTCCCCACAGTGACACTAGGGAAAGGGACACTTTTTTGCAGATTTCAGATTGCTGACAAGGATGCTTGATGCTATTATTGAAGCTATCTCACAACACAGAGCAGATGCATCTTAAAGCAGCCTATCCCTTAATGCTTTTAGTCTATACAAGAGAAAATGACAATTCAAATATCATAGAATTTAGTAGAATATAGAAGGGAAAAAACAACCCAGCTTCTTCACGAGCCTCCATGTCATAGCTTGTATTTGGCAAGTCTTGGACTGAGGGACTGGGGAGGGCCTAAGGCAATCGGTGATATTGGAATTCCAAGCTCAATAAGCACCTCTCTGAAGTGGAAAGAAAAAAAACCAACCAACCTGATATGACTACTTTGGAGCTTCCCATTGGGAGTCTCTCTTGTCTGGTCTTTGTTCAGAGAAGAAGCCCATGTCACTGGAACTGGGCACAGAAGCCATGTTGTCCTTTGGAACACGCTGAGTGGAGACAGAGTGAGAGTTTGCAACCTCAGAGATCAGTAGAGGAAGGGTCTCACCTGCAGTCCATTTTCTGCTGGAACAGACAGAGTCTCAGCTGTGTCAGAATTGCTGCACTGCAATAGAGGACTAGCTTGGTAGTATTCCTGCATCGAATTATCTTCCAGCACACAAAGAGCTACACCTCCCTCAGCTGCTGGAATTACTTCAGACAGGAGGAAGGTGGGGTGGTGGGAGTGGTTGTTTTGTGGCAGCTAGAAGAGGTTTGGGTTAACATCACAGCTACCTACAAGAACAAGAACCGAGTAACAAGGCATCTGGCAAGGAGTTTGGGGAGAGGGCCTGGCTATTTCCTTCCCCTTGACACTTTTTCCTCTCTCTGCTTCTCCAGGGGTTGAGGTTGATAGTGGGAGCTGCTGCAGCAGTTTTCTTTCTCTTCACCTCCCATCTCCCTGTAGCAAACTTACTTTGAATCTTTTTTGTCTTAGCAGGAGTGGCTGCTGCCTTGAACACTCCAACTCCAACTCCTTCTCTCTCTCTCTCTCTCTCTCTCTCTCTCTTCTTTAGGGTTTTCTTTCCCTTCCTGCAGTAATAGCACATTGGCTCCAGGGATTGGTTTTGTTTTTTGGGAATTGGGTAGGTGGTGGCCTGACACCATTTTTTTCCTTTTCAGTTGCGGCCAAACAGAAGGCAGGAAATAGAAGGCTGGGGAGGTATTTTTGTTTCATTTTTTCTTTTTTATCTTTCTTTCCCTTTTATTTCTCTTTTTTTTAATTTCTTGATAAAGTCTTAATACTTGCATTTTCAGTTCCTGCCATTGGGTTAATCTCTTGCCCTCCTCAAATCCCAGAAGGAGGAGAATAACTTTCTGTACAGTTAAACAAAACAGTGGCCCAGGACTAAACTGTGACAATGTTGTGTGAATTAAATGTGGCATCTTGTTTCTACCCAAATTGAGACGTTCTTTGCTTGTGCCTGCTACTTTATAAGATGATTTGAACCTTCTATGGATTTTTTTTTTTTGTTTCAGCCCCTCAGCACGTGAACTAAATTAATTGGTAATTCTCATGTCAGACATGAGGAACAGGATCAATAGATGACACTCCAAAAATCAAGGACAGTAGACCAAGGAAGAACATTGAAATATCTAACAAACTTCTCAGATAAAAAAAAAAAAATCAACCTGGAGCCGAAAAACATGTCAAATAGCAGCCTTGCAGGCTTCCCCTACATTAGCTCAATCACAGGCTGGGGACAAGATCAGAGGAGCACCACCTAAGGTGTCCTGTTCATCCCACACAGCATCTGTCATTCAGTCTCCCTGAAGCCACAGATATTCCCCCTTTCAGGTAGATCAAAAGAACCATGAAAAGCAGTTAGAATGTCCTAAGCAAAGCAAACAACGCTTGAAAATATCTACTTCTCAGCAGTTTTAGGGTTTGATTCAACTGAAGTGATATTAATAAGTAATACTGTTACTTAAAATTAGTGGCAAGCAGTGAACTGAGACCTGAGATAAAAGAATCCGAAATATCATTTTGATAACTTGTCTTTGTTTTACCAGTTCCCAAACAGCTTGTAAGGGGCTAGGTAAGACATCAAGACAGAAACATGAACACGAAGAGCTACTACAAATCTCAGAGAAGTAAGTGTGCATTCCTAAGGGGAAGTTGAAGAACAAAATTGGATGTCTGATGTAGCGCAAATAAGATTTTCTATAACCTCCTGTGCAGCTAGAATCAAAGTAGCCTGGAGCAGACTGTCCCATTTGGTCTCCCATGGACATCTGGATCTAGCAGATGAGAAAGAGAAAAGAGACCAGAAGCAGACTGGGTAAAGACATCTTAGAAATTGACACTATCCTTCTCCTTATCTCTTGCATAGCTTGGTCATGCCAAGCTAACATAAGCAACAGCACTGAAAGGAGCACAAAAAACACAGCAGCTTTCCTATAGTCATAGAAAGACTGGTCTCTTGACTATCAAAATCCAAGCTTCTAGCGTTGTGTGACCAGCTTGGTATTTTAGTCATGCCTATCATGATCTATAGAAAGTAACAGTGAATCTGTTAAAATTTTAACATAAGAACAAGAGATGTGCAAAGTATGGGGTTTAGTAAGCTAAACAGCTTTCTTTTGTAATTTGTTTTGTAGCTCAAAGTAAGACATGGAAATCTAATGATGAGAAGTGATTCTTTTAGTTAAAAAGCAATTCTGATATAATTTCATCATTAGTTTACAACAGCATCTAAGTCCTCAGTGCACACTAGATCAGAACAAATCACCACCTTATCACACTCAAACTGGAGTCTTGTTGGAAGTCAAGCTGAGAAGACAGCTACACAGGTGAGAAGAAATGATCTATAGCTGTTGTTTCTTCTCACTAATGCAGCTAGCACAGTTCTTCCAAAGTTCTCTATTCTGCACAATCATTAAAAACTTTTTTCCCACTGTCGCAATGAAAGGGGAAAAGGTTTGTAGACTCGCAAGCTCTGCAAGACCTCCTGCTTCACAAGGTTCATCCACCAGAGTTAACTACCCTCCTACTTGTGCTCATTAGCACCACCTTTGGCATTCAAAAAAACCAAAAAGTGCTTTCCTCTCAAATCTGATCTCATTTAGCTAGGGACTCAGGTTCCAGCACAGAAGCATTATTTCTCTGGCAACACACTGATACAGCTACAAATGCCACGCCAGAGACAAGCTATGAGAAAAACAGAACTGAATTTAGAGAGAGGCACTGCCCTGCATAAAAGATCCACCATTTAACACACTGTCAATCTCACTCCAGCTCTACACATAGTGTTTTTAGAACAAGTTTACTTCGCATTTTTTTCCCCCTGCTTATACTGTGGCTGATGCTGTGCAGTTTGGGAACTGGCACCCTGAAGCAACTTTCTCAGGGAATCCTCTCCAGACCATGAGTATAGTATTTCACTATGAGTGCAGGGCTCAGGATGAACTCCCTGACAGCAGTACCCAGAAGTATTTGGCAGTGGACAGAAAAGTACAACATCCTATCTTCATCTGCCTTCTCTCCTTCCCCATGTATCAGTGAATACCACGCCTGTTCTGGGCTATATAAATGAATAGGCCATACAGATTCCTGACTATGAGCCCTGAAAAACAATCTGGGAACCACAGTGAGGTAGTGGGTATCTGGTGTGACAACCAGCTGTGGCAAGGGTTGTTTATAACACCTGCCCTACTGGAAAAAACTTTGCCATTCTGGTTTTCCCAGGTTCAGATTTTTATCAGAATCACCAGGAGGGATAGAAAGTTCAGTGAGAGCAGGATGCCCAGCTTCCTTAAGGCTCTTGGACAGCCCTGGATCAAGTCTTCCATGCTTCGTCAATATAAACAAATAAATACATGAGAACAAAGACTGCAGGAGTTTCACAAAAATAATTCCATTGTAATTTGAGAAACTGGGACTCATGGTACATTTTCTTTCCCATGAGGCAGATGAATCTATGATTTGTATTCTCTGATTTTAAAATGAGATTCTCACTCATCTTCAGCAGATTTGATTGATACTGTATGCAAGACCACTCAGTAAAATAATAGTGTAGATCCAAGCATGAAAGATAATTTTCCTTGAAATGTATGTTGCACGGGGTAAGTTTCGACTCTTTGTTTCACAGTTTAGGGAACACAATTTCATTTAAAGCCTAAATCTGTCATTTTGGTATTGTCTATCAAATGCATCCCACTGCCTCTCCCCCTTGAAGAACAGTGTCAAGTCAAAGGTAGGAAAAACCAAACCAGTACAAACAGGTTATTTCAAAGATCTAACCATTAAATAAATTAAGGGACAATAGCTTGTGATTTGCATAAATATTATATATATCTTACATTTAATGCAAGCAAATAGTATTTAATCTGCAAACTAAACACCCAGAGTGGCAAAAGGTACTTAAAAATTTACAAGTGACTGCTTGATGTATACCTCAAGATGCTATGAACTGTCTTTACTTACTTGTATGTCTATATTTCATAACTTGGTTTTATTCATGCAGAAGCTGAAATATTTGCCCAACAACAATATTTTTTTA
Source organism: Upupa epops (assembly GCA_013397515.1). Lineage (NCBI taxonomy): Eukaryota > Metazoa > Chordata > Aves > Bucerotiformes > Upupidae > Upupa > Upupa epops. Next base: position 147,824 of record VZRI01009982.1, read on the forward strand.
TCTTCCTTCTTCATTACCTGGTTTCTGGCTTACTGGCACTTTGGGAGTGGATTTTTCCTCAAAATAATTTCACTGCCAAAGTACTATGTGCACATAATTAAGGCCAGTCTTTTATTTTCAGGATGGCAATACTAGGTTGGTTGGTTCAAAGCAACTCCATAAATATTCCTACAGTCCATCCGCTCATCTCCACCCCCAAAAGCTGCATCACCACTTTGAGTTGATGTTTGCAGACTTAATAAGCTGAATGAATGTGAGTGTGATTTGACAAAGAAAAGCAGAATAGTCACAAGGAAATGTATGGGAAGGGCAGGAGGAGACAAAAAACAACATCCAGACTATTCAATGCTTATAATTTAAATCATTTCCTGAAAAATTTCCCTTCTAAATTTAATTAGGGACGTCTGTAGAGTACTAAGTTGTTCTGTCAGTCAACTGTTAGTTCAGGAAGGATAGGCCAGCTAGNCAGAAAATCACATGGCAAAACTAGTCCTCCTTTATGACAGAGTTTATTTTGTGCTTAGCTTGAAGTCATTCCACTAAAGCATACACAGGTCACCTATTAAGGATTATTATTGTCACAGACGTTCTGTTCCTTAAAATCATAGGTTCATAGAATGGTT
>VZRI01009983.1:0-48626 GCA_013397515.1 Upupa epops
CTGATCTGGTGGTCTATAATAGATGACCACAATAGTATCATCCAAGCTAGCCTGGTCCTTAATCCACGTCCACGAACTCTCAACTCATTCTTCATCTGTCCCTGGAGAGAACTCAATACATTCTAGTTGCTTGCTGATGCAAAGAGCAACTCCACCACCTCACCTTACTGGCCTATCTTTCCTGAAAAGTACACAATTGACCATGCCCACATTCCAGTCCATATATTCCCATCCATATGTTATGAATGGGAATAATTGCTAGAGTGATACAGAGATATTGATTCACTAATCTAAAACAAAATGGGTGTTTGACAAGGGTGGAGTACCGTTGCTATCCTGATTTTAAGGATTGGGATATCAGAGAGATGATGACAGGCAACTCACCCACAGTCGACAGAGCACATGTGTGGCAAAGTTATAAATCAAACTCAGGCATTTCTGGCTAGTTTTGCACACTCCAGCTATCATTGCATGACTGTCTATGTTGGCATCTGTTGTCATGTAGACATTACATAGTGCTCAGAGTCAGGAGGTCTGAAACTTTCCTTAAGCTGTTTACAATAAGTGATTTAAAATCTTAATCATCTGAGGCAGTTCACTTCTGCTTTTTCATGATAATGAAGCACAGCACATGACATCACAATCATGAATTTTTGTAAAGCACACTTAGCTCTACAGAAAAAGTGTTGGATTAAACTACCCTGCAGGCTGAATCCTTCTCTTTGAGTAATGAATATAGTACAGGCAGTAGCAAGCTTCTTTAGATAGTCCTGTGAACCCTGCTAAAGTGAAGGCCAGACTCTGTGTCTGTTAAGTCCCCCGATTCTTTATCTCTACAGCTAACAGGGTATTTTTATTTTTAATATTTTTTGCTGCTAGGAATTACTCTCTCCTAGCCAACTAATTTCACAGGGACTATCCCGAGCCTTCGTAAGGCAATGCCTTTCAGTTGTTGCCTATTTCTTGTACGTGGTTGAAATAGAACAAGTTACAGATACGAAAAACAATTATTTCTTATAGTGGGGCAAAAAAATGACTCAAGGAAAAAACAATCTCAGTTTCTTTAAAACATGCTGTACCACCATTGGAGCTTTGATTCATTATTGTAGTCTTGTTTTACAGATAAGTTTCCAACAACTGACAATAGGAATCTGGAGTGGAAATGCTGATGGTCCATTATCAGCAGTGACAGCAATGGGTGTGACTTTATTAAAGTTCTGTCAACTCTTGGCTAGAAACTACAATAGAAACAACCAGTTCAATCTCCTTCTGTCTCCTTATCTTAGCACTTATATCACACTCATCACAATGTGTTACAATTCTGTTGATGCCACAGGATAGGATTTCTCCTTGCTGCTGGAGCCATGTGATACACTACAATCTCGCTATGAGCTGACAGCAAACTGCAACTGTATAAGCAGTAAGCCTGCTGCCATAGTGAAGACAACCTAAAAGGCAACTGAAGCTTTTTGTCTCTTTACTAAGGAGAAAAAAAAAAAACAATCAGCACAAACCAAAACTGTTCTTCTGATTCAGTGTAACCTGGATCTATTCCTTGCAGCTACCTGCTGGTAATGAAGATTATTTGCCTGAACCCTCTAAGAAAGCTTTGAAGTTGGTGTATATATCTCTGAATACACTGTTCAAGTTCTTTTTGTCTGAGACACCATGACGTTTGCTTGTTAGGTAACTTTTAAAACTGATGCCAAACCGAGTGTATTGGATCATATTTCAGTATTTCACTGCTGTGAGCACCATGAGTTCTGAAGGCTCTGGCATGGTGAGGTCAATCTTTTCCTACGACATTGGCTATTTTTCATTCACCCTGTGTGTCTATGAGAAGCACATCCAGAGTAGTGCTGAAAAAACAAATACTGTTTGTTGCAAAGGGAATTACCATCTTGGAAGTAGTGAATTAAAACTTATTAAGTATTAGAACTCTTTGCAAAGTTTTAACTGTATATATTCTCCCTCTTGCTTCAGTGACTCAACTTTTTACCCTGTGCATTTTCAGCCAAACTCCCTCCACTAGCAACCTTCCTTAGCACTTTTCATTTCAACTGCAAGATCAACCATTTTGCCTTCTCTCATAGTGTGGTGGGTTTTGCACACCTGATAAATAAATGGCTGAAAATCTGATTGGCACAGCTGAACTCATTTCCAAGTGTCAACATGGGCGTGTAGAAGGCAATTCAGGTTTACCAAAGCATGATACATGAGGGCATGATAGAATATCAGCCACGGTGTTGACCAAAATAAACCAGAGTAGTAGAGAGGATACAGCTCTGCTACCGTTGGTGTGACCTACTGCACTGAGATTTCCAACCTCTACAGAAGACAGCACAACACTAACTCTGCAGTAATGCTGTCCTACCTGGTATGTTGGTGACAGGGCTTAAAATTCTCACCTTCTGATTATTGTGACATTGCTATTTACAGCAGAAAAAACCTACCCCACCAACCTAACTTACCCAGTCTGATTTTGTCATTACCTTTTCTGTGCTCACACTGTGACCAATGTTTGTTGAATAAAAGCAAGTATGCAGTGGGATTTGTGTGGATCATCAGAAAGATCTATTCCTTTGTTGGGTGACACTGAGGAGTCAGTTAAGTCTTTTTGAGGCTCAAAACATCTGATGCCCAAATCTTGTTGTCTCAGCAGCTATTTAGCTCCTTTCCCACTTGTGTCTTCCATCAGCCCTTCCCTGTGCTACTTAAAAGATGAAATCACTGAAAATCAGAAGCATTTCTTTTGCCTCAGAGTTTGGTCTAGAAAGAAAATGACAGCACTCAATTCTATCTGTTAGCACTCATTATTGAGCTGCAGGGACCAACCCCAAGCCTTTTCCCATGTCTTCCCCAAGACAAAAGCCATGATCCTAAACTTTTGGAGCTGGGATGCAGCAGTCCTTTCAAGCAAGGAGAGTCTCAAGATCATGATCATGCATAAATGTAAATGTGTAATTTTCTTGTGACTCCTTATTTATTGTCAGGATGCTTCTTCAACAAGTACTTATTATTCAGAAATAGTGTAGTAAGTGCTTTCAAGCAGTGCCATGAAATGTAAGAATACCTGCTGCTTCCCTTATTGAAATTTAAAAGCATTTTAAAGCTGAGCTGCACACAAAACAAAAAAATCCACCACAAATCGTTGCACAGAATACTGTAGATCCTATAGCCTAATCAAAACAAGAAGGTCCAAAAGTAAAGGAAAATATCTATGTCTATAAGCAAAATCAGTACTATTATTTTTTTCTGTGTCTCTTGAAAATGTAATAAAGTGCATAAACTGTGCTTTATATGTGTTTTGTTTTTTTTTCCTATAGAAACAGAAGTTATGTTTTCATAGCTCCACATTTTAGATTACTTTACTCCTTGTGCTGTTAAAACAGCTATGGCTAGTACCACAGCATTTTTCCAGACTGACAGACAGGACTACCATTTTTCACTCCATTCAGCACCACCTGACACTGACTTTTTGAGAAGTTTCACAATCTGATAATAATTTCAGGTCCATATACCATGGAGCTAATATGCAGCCTGAATCATCAATATAAATTTATTTTTCCTTTCCAGTATGTTTAGAGGGCCTATCCCCAAAAGGCACTTTTGCATTCAAAAGGGATCACCAGCTACTGAAGTCTGTGCTGTACTTCATTTCCAAAGTTCAGGTCAGCCACTTGACTGCTCTTGGTGATGCTGTCTCATACCTCTGCACCAGGTCTCGTATTGTGAGAAAGGCACAAGATTTAAAAGCTCTTCCTACAGACTTTTGTCCAAGCAAAGCTCTCAGGTTCCAGCTAAACTCTTTGGTTTTCAGTTACAGCAGACATATGCTTGCATACAGTTATAGAAAACACAGGAATGAAAGAGATAGTGCTACAGCGTGGGCCAGTTCCCATGACCCTATATGCATTTGAGCAGTCGTTTACAACCCTTTTATTTCTTTTTTTTGGGGCCTTATGCCACAAAGCCAAAATGGGGTCATGGAAAGATCTTTGATTTTGTGAGAGCAGAATGCTGAGGGTGTTTACTCAGGGTGCAAAGGAACCTTTCCAGCTGATAAACAGGGTGATAACACAAGTTAATATGTTGGCACCAAGACCCTTCTGACACTGGAAATAAAAGGTGATAAATTCAGTCACTGTGAAAAGTTCATGTGGATACCTTCATCACATGGGACGTATTCCACTGTAACCTCTAGCTGCAGACAGTGGTTATGCCTACCTTGGCTGTGACATATAGCTCCCAATTAGCACTTAAGGAAAGAGACTTTACAGACTGCACACTCACCTCTGCTCAGCCCATCCGGTCCCCGAAGGATTCTACATTCTTCTATCTGGCCGAATGGAGAAAACATCACCCTGATATCATTCTCATTACACTTCTTCGAAACCATTCCTATGAACAATTTTCTGTCTTCCACAGCTAGAAGATAAAAATAATGAATGAGCAAAGGCCATTTCATCTTTTTCCTGTGATCAATGCTTCATTACCACATCAAACCAGGCTTCAGTCATGTGAGCCTGGCTCTGTAACTGAAGACAAGTCCTAAGGCAAATACTTTATACTTATAACCTCTCTTCTTCCCTTCCTCCTCCACCCCAAATCTCTCATTTTTCTTTCTCTCTTTCCTTGTGATGCTTGCTTTTTATATAAGATACTAATTGGCTGCCTTAGTCATTCTGCATATGTGTCCTCATCATGGTTTCTAAGAGAAAAAAAGTCCTCTATTAGAGAGACTTTTAAAGATAGCTTTACATAGATTTTAATTCCGATAAATTCCCTCATCTCTCTCATGTGTGAAATAAATCACGATATGGTGAGGGGAAGAAGGGATTTGGCATGTAATGATACGAGCTAATGAAAAATATTCCTGAGAAATATTTTGGACGGTGGCTCCTGTTTGAGCCGTTGATTTCAGACACCTTAATGCATGGCACTTGAAAGGCAGATGTGTGCCAACTGCTCTGGAAAAAGAATGCATTAAATTTTCCTGTGTTTTTTTTTTTTTCCCTAGACTGCCACAGCCCTATCCCCTTCAAGAGGACACAAGGCATATTCTAGGGTGTCACTTTGACAAGGGAGATGCAAAATTCTTTCCTAAAGCCAAACTCTTTGATCCGTAATGGTGCTGAGTTTGCAAAAAGATATGAAAAAAAGCTTCACCTGGATTATTGGCAGAGTATTTCCTGCCTGCATTGTGACCCAAATCAGCAAAAGCTAGACTGCTTCAGCACACTCAGGTTGCAGATCTAAAGCTGTGGATTCTTGTCAAAAACGAAACAGAATTCACCATGAAACTGAATTCACCTTGGAAAGACTTCAACGTGTTAAAGCACCCTCCCACCTGTATTAAACCAAAAATCTAAATGCCTATTATGGAGTGTATACACCAGTGCTTTCTTCCCCTTTTGAAATGGAATGTAAATCCAATTCACTGCTAATGAGCAGACAGTCAGAGTTTGTAGGGAGGCAAAGAGCAAAGAAAAGCTTCACTCCAGAGAGTCTGCAGTGCACTTACTTATTTCTATTATTGTGCAATTTATATTTGTAATGAAGTATTTTCATTTTTGGATTTAAAAAAAAAAATAAAAATCTGTGCTCCCAAGCTTGTTCTCTCTCCTGTGTTAGTATGACTCTGTCCAATGGAATAAATTGTAGCTGAAGAGGAAGAAATTGTCACAGGATTTTGAGTTATACTTCAACACTCTGAGTGCATTTAATAATTGCAACAATAAAAAGAAGAGGTGCATGTTTATTGACCATGGGGGTTGTTTGAAGTAATTTTTTTCCTTAGAATCACTGGCCTAAAATATTTGTGACTTTTATAGAAGCAAGCACAAAGACCATGTCTTTCTGATAATCCAAAACAGAGATGAGCCCCCACAATCCCAGCTTCCCACTCCACATGCTTGCAAGAAAATTGGTGTTTAATAGCTAGGAGAATAAGTTTTCCTTGGCAAATATTCCTCATGACATAACATTTTCATTCACACTTTACAGAGAGATTCCACTTGCAGGATAACCCTCCAGAAAGGGTTAACTGATGATGAATGCATGGGATGAGCCAGTCATATACAGGTAGAAGCTGAATATGTGGGATTGCAAAGTAGTCCTGGAAGTTAGGATTTATGTATGTATCTCCAAGTGTATGTGTGAAGATATGTATTTATGTCTTAAAGTGAAACCATACATCCGATTTGCAATATGTAATTGGTCTTAATGCCGCCAATAATTGTTTTGCTGATAGTAAAACTCATTTGACTTGCTTATAGCCACAAAGAGTCTAGATAGTCACTTTTGCTGGTGAAAGGATGTCTGTAACTTGTCTGCTTACAGTTCTTACATTGTTTTGACCAACTTCTTTGTGGGCTGGTTTGGGGCTTGAGTGTGTAGGTTTACCTTAATAGTGACTAGATCACAACCCTCTAGCTGCAGGATAAATTGGACACATGGCTGCCACACCATCTTGAAGGATGTCCCTTGGGTCCTGCTTATGTGCAAGGCCAAAGAGGCAGACCAAAGAGATTTCACTTGGAGATTCAAATGAAACAACATGCAAACAAAAGGCTTTGCTTTAATCTTCCAAAAAGTAGCACACGAAAAACTCCCTACTGGCCACCTTCAGTTTGACTAGTAAACCTATAAATATGCCATTTAACTAACATGATTTGCAGGTTTTCAGCTTGAGGGTGATTTTACAGTGAATTAAACATCCAGCTCCTATGTATTGTACATCTTAAAAATGCAGATTTTACAAAGAATGCTCAGAGCACAGAAAACATACTGATATGATGATGTGTCCTGCATTCAGTGTTACTAGTTGGTGTTGAAGCTTAAGAAAATTGCTATTCTTTTTTCTGGCTAGAAGCCCAGCATAAAAAAACATGTAAAGGGACAATCATCAGAGTCAAAATGACATGTTTTCACTCCATCTGATAGAACATCTGATATTATTAGGCTGAAAGAGTTTTTAATGATAAATTCTCATGCAGAGAAAGGAATACTTTTTCACCTCAAGACTTGCTGTCTGTATTTGTTCCTGCATTTTTGGTCAGCCACTTCTTTCTTCCTAAAATGAATTCTTACATGTTGTGAAGGCATGGTTTGAGTTTCAAACTGCAAGAAGTATGGATCAAATGTATTTAGAGACTAGCAAACTCCCTTTCTGAGCAGTCAAGCTTTCTGATTTGCCTGTGCATGTTGGTTGGACTGTAAAAGGAGCCAGCCCATTGTTAAAACACACATGACCCAACAAAGGTTGCGCTTAGGAAAGGTGCTGCCTTCTGCTGGTTGGAAAAAAGGTAGCAGGGTAAAGCCATCTTGGCAAACTTCAGTCATCTACAATCCAGGTGTTCTGTTTTAATCTCAGTTTAATTGTTATCTGTTGGCAGTTGTCAATGACAAGAGATCAGCTCCTTCAAACAGTTACTGATCTCACCTCTCCCAGAAAGATGGGGTGGCTTTTTTCATTAGAGTCTCTCTCCTGCTGCTGACAGTAGATAGGGTTGTTACCTTCCAGCCAACATCCCACACTTTGTCATTATAGCACAGTTATTCTGAGCTCCAGGTGCAGGGACAGGAGAAATAAATGAGCTCTGAGTGATTAGACAGAGTTGCTTGGTCAACAAAAGGAGATAAAGAAAAGGAAGAAAGGATAACAGGACACAAGGTCAGCACCTGTGTGTACATACCTCATAAGATGTTACTTGATAATTCTCTCTCCCATACTTGACAAGAACCTGTTTTATTGATCTAGTTACACTTTCTTGCAGTTAAGAACCACTTTGGAGGCATAAAGTAGATACAACCATCTGTAAATGGTTGGTAGGATAGGGTGACTGAGTACTCCTGATGGATCAGAAGCAGCTAGAAGGTCATGGTGAACAGGGCCTGAATTTCTAGTTACAAGTAGAAAGGTCTGAAATTGCACAATGTCTGGATTAATTAACTTTGGGATTCACCTCTAGTCCATTCAAACATGTTACACACACGTTAGCTGTGCTGCCAGGGCAGTTAGTGGGACACATGCAGTGCTGAGGCAGGTGGATTTGGTGTACGAAGCTTTTGCCTGAATGCAGGAATCCTGTGTGATGACGAGAGGATAAGCATTGTTAAATGAATTGAGTTTTTTTCATAATTCCATCAAGACTAGCTCTGCAATCACTAGCAGGAGTGCCTAGGATCTCCGTTTGACTACAGAGTGCTACATTAACCATCAAAAGTTGTCTCAGATGAAGTCTGCCTCTGCTGGGGAAGGCTTTCTCCAAACTAAGCCTTCTGCCAGCGCTACATACAACTCACAGAATAACATTCTGAAGGGTCTAATTTTTTAGCTTTACTCAATTTGCTTCAGTAATGAGTATTTCTTCCAGGCTGCATTACATTGCTTGTGCTAACCCAAGAGAATAAAGCAGTAGAGATTATTTTCTATACGCTACAAAAGAACTAAACCCAGTAATAATCATGGGAAATCTCCCTGAAGATTTCAAACTTTCCTTTTGTCTCTTCTAGACCCTAAAAATTCTGTCCTGAAAAATCAAAATTATATCCTTTTTAAATATCTTTTGAGGAGGCACATCAGTTAAAGAGTGCATATTCCAGCCAGAAGCTTCCTTCTCTTTTGAGCAAATCAATAAAGAGTTAATGATGTATAAATGATAGGGGATGGAGGGGTTACTAAGGATTTTATTTTTTATTTTTTTTTAATGGAAGGGAGAAAACAGACTTTTTATCCCCATTTGTAAGCCTGTGAAAAACCCTTGCACACAATCTGTTGAAGTCACACCTGGATCTAGAGCTGCCTACATTAATTATCAACTATTCTATGTGTTAGTGCTAACATATGGCATTTAATTGCTCCCTCCAAATTGGCAAAGTTGTGCCACTTAGAATATCAAAATCTTTTTTTCATGTTTTTACAAATAAAATTAATAAAAATAAGTTATAAGATCACACAGCTCTTCTCTTCCTCCTTCCACCCTCCCCCTTTTTTTTGTTTTTGGTAATAAATAGAGAATTCTGTCTTTTTCTCTGAAGTGATGATGCTTTGATCCATTTGAGAGTATAAAGTCCTCAGGATATTTGCCCCCCAAAAATGACTATTAAAATCCTGATCATAGAATCATTAGGGATCAGAAGGGACTTCGAAAGATCATCTAGTCCAATTCCCCTGCCACAGCAGGATCACCTAGACCAAGTTGCACTGGGGCAGATCCAGGAGGGTCTTGAATGTCTCCAGAGAAGGAGACTTCACAACCCCCCTAGGCAGCCTGTTCTAATGCTCCGTTACCCTCTCTGGGAAGAAGCTCCTTCTGATATTTATATGGTACCTCCTATGTTCCAGCTTGCACCCATTGCTTCTTGTGAGATGACCTTGAGAAGAGCCTGGCTCCATCCTGCTGACACTCACTCCTCTCCTCACGTATTTATAGAGATTAATGAGGTCACTCCTCAGCCTCCTCTTCTCCAAGCTAAAGAGACCCAGCTTCCTCCACCTTTCCTCATAAGGAAAGATAGCTTTACATACTTCCTTCATCATCTTCATTGCTCTATGCTGGACACCCTCCAGCAGCTCTGTGTCCTTCTTGAACTGAGAGGCCCAGAACTGGACACAATATTCCAGATGCATTCTTAATAGTGTAGAGTGGAGGGGGAGAAAAACCTCTCTTGATTTGCTAACCACTCCCCTTCTGATCCCCCACCAGGATGCTGTTGGTCCAACCCAAGATACATTTAAGTATTTGCTAAATTGTAGTGTGTTAATAGCCAAAGACAACTTGGAGTTAACTATCTGTTGATGTGTTTTTTGATGCGAGAGTGAGGAACCCCCTTAGTGTTAAAAAGGGATAATATCCTTAACAGACAAATACTGGGAGTGATTAACAATTTAGGTGAATCAGTTGCAACCGAGTGTATTTGAGAGGCATCCCTAGCCATGGCAAGGAGGTTGGAGCAGATGATCCCTTCAGACATAAGCCACTATATGATTCTATGATTCTAACAATGGAGGGCCCTTTTACAAAATCCTTTGGTTAATCCTTAATCAAAATTTTGCATACAAGTTAAAATAACTACCTACAGAGGTGGTCAGACTAGAAGTAATGGATGATCAGATCAGGACATAACTGCAGAATACCTCACATGAGGATCTTTGGGGGATGGTTCATTTCTCAACAGTAAAAGTGTTTTCAGAATGCTCCTGAGTAGACAAATTAGAAGTAAATGCAAGTCTTTCTCCTTCAACTCTAACTAGTGAAAGCTTGGTGGAAGAAATTAAGCTTTGCTTCATTTGCATGAGCAGAGACATAACTCAGACATGAGCTGTCGTATTCAGGGAAGGAACTGAGGTGATCGCATAGATCTATCAGCCTTGCAATTTCTACCCATAAGAAAACAGATCCTCAGTCTTTTAATGCTGTAAACCTGCAGAAGTGTCCAGGCGCTTAGTCAAACATGTGCAGGATGTGCCTCTTCCATACTGATCTAGAGTTTCCATTAGGTGAACTTGGTATTTTGTGCCAAGAGAAAGGTTTCTAAAGTGATGCAAGCATCTAAAGATAAGAACATTGATGAAGAAGTAGAATTATTTAATCCTGGAATTTCTGGGCTTGGATACTTATTCAAACCTTTTTGCAAGGGACTCAGGATGGGAAGGGGACATCTTATCACCTTAGTAAGATGACTGGGGGGACCTCTCCTTCCTCACCGTCAAACAGTAACAGGTCACTCAAGCCTTCACAAAGATGTGCAAGTTTGGAAGATTTGTAATATGTGTTGAGTCTCTCCTACATATATTTCCACAAGTGATCTGGAAATTTTGACCAAGAGAATTCATTTAACCTCTTTGAAACTTGAGAAACATTGCTTTACCTATAAAATGTAGTGGGATCCTCCCACTACTCTGAAATCAAAGGGTTTCAAGCATTCAGCAAAAGCTCCAACATCACAGATCATGAAAACCAAGATGCCTTGGCACACCTTTTTTCTTTTCTCCTTTCAATATATCAATCTGGCTGAAGAGTTACAGTTTACAATTTGCTGTTGGCACACAGAATACACCTCATCAGAAGGAGAGCTTGAAGCATATGGGAAACACATGCCAAATAGGTCTCTGCATCCCTCATGCTGCTGTTCTTTCTCATTTTGGCTGTCTGAGCTGCTTGCAAACTCCCAGCTCCTTCACAGATCCCACGCATACATCTCATCTTTTCAAGTTGTGTCATTGTTGTACCTTTGTTACAACCATCAGAATCTTACTTAGCCTTCTCTTTCCCCAGTCATTAAAAAGTACCTGCTTTCTCCAGGAATTTAAAAAGTATTTTAATTGGCAATTGCAAACTCTGATCTGTCAATGTGTTTCTCCAAAGTGCAAAGAAAGGGAAGAAAAAAAAAACCAAAGAAAGTACATCCCTCGTGATTTTAATGCTTGGGATAGGTTCAAGAAAATAGAGTATTCCCATAGTGCAGAAGGAAGTAACCTGATGATAGTCCCAGTCAAACAGGATCAGTGAGGAGCTAACCAACCCTGCTTTCTAAACACATGTTACTTGCAGAGCAAGACAGAACCTGCCCAATTCCCCACAGCGCTGTGCCAATGTGTTCAATTTCCTTTAGGAAGAAAAACTTCAGGCAATGAGCAAGTAACACATTGGAAGTCACTTTAGGCCAATAGCCTCTTTTCTAATTTGCCGAGGAACCTGAGATGAAATTTGTCTTTGAAAGAAGAAACCACAGAGACTGTACTAAGTTCAGAGGGTCCAGGACAGTGTTCCCACAGCCAAAGGAAAATTGTTTCTGCTGCAAGCTGGATAAGTACTTGGAAGTAGAGTTTGGATTCCAACAGTAAAGTTCTCTCTGACCATAGAGGGACTGAAAAATCCAATCCTGTTCATGCATGTGCTTTGGCCTCTCTTATGAGCGTTCAGACAGCAACAAACCACTGCTAAGACTCAACCCAAGAGAGAGAACACAACTCCGTCACATTCACATGCTTGTGGCCAGTTTTGTTTTGAAAGTCCTCATACTAGGGAACAGCATAATGTGAAGTTTTCATTTCCTTCCAAACTTTGTAACTCTTGGAGAAGTCTGAAAATGGGATGCACTACAATTAGCAAAAAAAGAAGCCTTAAAAAAAACTTTGCAGAGAGATTTAGAGCCCAATCACAATTTACATTTGCAGGTATGTAGATCTCTAAGTGCACGGCTTCTGCCCTGATTACTAATTAATGAGGTGCAAAGATGCCTGCTGGAGGAACCAGCTCTGATTATGTGGGCCTTGTGGGAAAATGATGCTCTTGCAATCTAAGAAGGCAGATGATATCTTTAACATGTATTTTAGAAAATTACAGGAACAAATCAAGGGGCAAAATATACACATGTATATATTTTTAAAGAATCACACACAGCCAGGCAGCATTACCATCCAATTATCTTATTTCCTTGAATATAGAAACCTGGCATCTTTAATAGATTGAGCATGCTGCCTATTTCACATGTCATATACATCCACTTAGGCAGTACCCTGGTATTCTGAATGGATATTACTGTCTTCAGAGCATTCATTGTACAACTGTTGAGAGGAGTAAGTACACAGGTAACTAACTGCAAGGCGCATTTCCTGCTTCAGAACCAAGCATATGATTAAAAACGATATTTGGCTCCAATTCAGGAGTATTGACCAATAACCTGCTGCATATGAGCCTGCAGTGTACTCAGATGGCCAAGAAGACCAATGGCATCCTGGCTTGTATGAGAAATAGTATTGTTAGTGGGACTAGGGAAGTGATTGTCCTCCTGTACTTGGTACTGGTGAGGCCACACCTTGAGAACTGGGTTCAGTACCTGGACTACTGTGTCCAGCCTGTGTAGATATCTCTGTAGAGCCTTGAGTCCTGGGTTCAGTTTTGGCAGCTTCAGGTTCATAAAGGATCTGGAGAACAAACCTTATGAGGAGCAGCTGAAGGAGCTGGGGCTGTTTAGTGTGAAGGACTCTGCAGAACCCTATTGCTGTCTGCAACTACTTGAAAGGAGGTTGTAGAGAGGTGTGGGTTGGCCTCTTCTCCCAAGTAACAAGTGACAGGACAAGAGGAAATGGCCTCAAGTTGCACCAGGGGAAATTTAGATTGGACAACAGCAAACAGTTATTCACTCATCAGGGCTTGGAACAGACTGCCCAGGGATGAGGATCAAGTCGCCATCCCTGGATATGTTTAAAAGTCAGGTAGATGTGGAGCTTAGGTTTAGCAGTGGCCTTGAGACAACTGGGTTAATAGTTGGACTCAATGATCTTTTCCAACCTAAAAGATTCTATAATTCTATGAGTCCATAAAAAGGAAGTTTAGGCAAACGTTTAAGGCTTATCAGCTGTTACAGTTTGCTAACTTGGGAAAGTTTTTTGTTCCTTTTCCCTTTTATTTTAATCATAAAAGCTTCATATGGATCAGATGCTCCTTTATCACCTTGCTGGTAGGAGAAAGAAGTAAGAGACATATGCAGCAGGCTAGGCCATGACATACATCAGGTACAAGGAAGACCATTGCTGAGAACATCTCCTTCCCTCTTTAAAGTAGAGGATAAATGGGAGTTCAGAGCAGGTCAACAACTTTCCCAACATGTCAGGTGTAGGGAAACCACCTCATGTAATTTTCACCACACAAGGAGTAAAGCAAAAACTCTCAAAATGTTGTATTTAGTTTAGAGAAAGTCACATTGAAGGAAAAATGAATTAAACACATACCATTTGACTTTTCACTATCTGCAGGTTTCATCTGAATAGGATGATGCATCTAAAAACAAAAATGAGAAGGAGTAAGGCAGGTTATATAGTCATAAAACATCAAGCATCATATTTTTAATGAAGTCCTAAAAAGATACAGGATTAAGATTAAACGCATCAACATAATGTAAATTCAAATGAGCAGTGTATTATAAGCTTTTGAGAAGAAATAAAGTGGTAAAGGATCATTTTATAACCAGGAAGATTAAAAAAAATAGATCACTGGGCCCACAGGACTCATATAAAACATTAATTTGCTGTATCTAGTTTCAGAAGACCTCTAAAGTTACAGCCCTCATTAGTTTATGGCACGCTTGGTTTCTGTTTTAACAACTTTTTTTTTCTTGAGCTGAACAACAGCCAAAACTGAGGTGGAATTTTCAAGTCATTTAAAAGCTAACAAGGATTTCAAACACACTCAGAGGAGGTGAGTTTGACAAATTAACTTTGCTTGTAATTAAAAAAACATGTGCTGATTCTGTCAGGACTGAAGAGGAAGAGAGTCAAGCTTCCTATGACTGCTTCCTATGACTGTTTAGTATTTCATATGTTTATTTCTAGAATATATCACACATTCATTCACAAAGCTTTGGCACAGCTCTGGCTTCCATATAAACTACTTATACTTTTCAACTTCTTCCTCTATTCATTTCATCCTTGCTGCAAAATAGCCAAGCCCCATGTGTGTTGCATGCTGTGCTGGGCATCATGCAGTATCCTACCTTGTCACACTCCAAGCGGTGTGTCCTCATCTTTCACTTCTAAATGATGCTTCCCCCTTTTTATGAATGGTGTTTTGTGTTCCAGGAATAGCAACAGGAAAAGGTTTGAGCACACTAAAATCAGAGTGTGGGGCATCGGTTACGGCCAGCCACATGCTTACTGTGATGGATTTGAAATAATTTTGTTACTGCTTCTCAAAAGCCCTCAGAATAAACCCAACATGGAGTTTCAACATGGGAGGTGTTTAAGCTTGTAAAATAGCTCATTTTTATTTTCTTTCACAGGGCTCTGCAGAATTGCTAGGATTTGACTGAACAACCCTGTCAGTGGCAGCAGGGCCACTGCCTTTTCTCTCCTCAGCACTTTCCTTGCCATTTCACACGAGCAGGTGAAAGATCCATGCTCCTTCTGCTTTTGTATCATTTTCCAGTTCAGAAGAGCTGAGTATTGCCTGAAAAATGTCAGAGGCAATTTTATTTTTTTTTATATAAAGACTATTATGGCAAACTTTGGGAAACAAAAACAGCTGAGCAGGAGAGAACATCCATGTACTGGCATTAAATGTGCGTTCAATGTGGCACAGAAAACCAAATCTGCATTGCTTTTGGTGGAGTCACTTAATCTCCAGAGACACAGCTGCTAGATTCTTTAGAAAATATTAAATATTGCTGAGAATGTTTCCATAAGATTTGTTCGAAGTCCAGAACACTCCCTGGCCTTGCAATTCCATGTACTGCTTGCACAACTCTCCACTGTGCCCTAAGGAAAAGGCAAATCCACAAGGTGGATGCAGCCATCAGAATGCATAAATTTCCTTCAATTTTAGCAGTTCTGTTCTCTTTGAAACACTTGTTTTCCTAATGGACTTCAATAGTGCAACCTTTGTCCGCACTACCCTTATTTGAACTAATTTACAGAAAAGCCTTCTATTGTAGTCTGGTGCTTAACATTCAGCAGGCGTCAACAATACACAGGGTATTCCAGGAGACTTTAAATTCATGGCAAAGTGATACAACTTGTCTCCTTAGCAGGCAAAAAGTGAAAGAAGAACAAGTTGTATCTTGCTCCATGGTCCTGTTTGGGTATTGATGTCTCTGAGGAGCATTGGAGTGGTGAGAAAACAGAGGAAAGAGAATTAACTGCTGTAAATT
The DNA here is from genome assembly GCA_013397515.1 of Upupa epops. Classification (NCBI taxonomy): domain Eukaryota; kingdom Metazoa; phylum Chordata; class Aves; order Bucerotiformes; family Upupidae; genus Upupa; species Upupa epops. Next base: position 15,655 of record VZRI01009983.1, read on the forward strand.
TGGGAATATGCAGGCTATGGAAGAAATACCCAGCCCAAATCCAGACCTTTTGTAGACAGAGAATCTATTGCCTTTTCAAGCTGCATTTTTATACCCTTAATTGGAGATAATAGAAATAACGGCAATTCTAACAATGTTAAAAACTTTTCATTTTCAAACAGCCTCAACCAGAGAAGCCAATTTCAGTCCAAATTTAAGTGAAGAAGTCACTTTTGCAGCCCCAAGGTCACAACACAGAAATCAGCATTACCTGACAAAGTTACTACATCAAAAACCATCCTCTTGTCTTCTAGATAATTACCCCAACTCATTAAGTCAGTAATCTGTTATATTCCCAAAGGAAGGTTTAACAAGATGTTTCTACTGAGTTTTAACGTGATTTCAAAGGTTCCTGTGGAAAATCCATGGTCCAAATGTCCTCATACCCAAGAGCTGAAGTCAGGAGTAATGCCGTTGTGCTTAATAAGATTGTACCAGGGCAAAACTAATATAAAACTTTAAAAGAAAGCATTTAAAACACAGAATACCCATGGTAAAATGGATGTGATGGCTTCAGCAAAGAGGAAGGTGGAAAAGTACGTTCATGACAGTTTCCCAACATGAGAGGTCTCATGTTGGAGCTTGTTTAACCCTGACCATCACCAACTGATACATTAACAACCTTTAACACTAGATTCAATAAAACATGCCATTTATAACCTGAAATGGGTTTTACAGAGCCACTGGTTTGCATCTCATTATTAAACTCATTGCTGACCTCTAGAGACAACTGCCGTGAGAATACATATTATATGCTCTCTACCCATAAAATATTTAAAAGTAGGTGTAAAAAAGAAAAGAATGAATCTCAAAGAGGTGTGCACTGAATAAGAAAATTTAAGGGGCAGAGACAAAGGCTAAATCGGTACTATCCTTTTACTCTACAATGAATAAAGGGAAAAATAATCTATGTGTTTTATATCTTGCTTGTATAACTGCAGGCTATAAAATAATAAAATAGCTGTGCTTTACGAGGCCCTCCAAAAGATTATAGATGATATAAACCTGTTTCAAATTAGATGCCACCCACTAGTATCATGTCATCTACTGAAATGAGGGATTTCATGTCTTATCAGAAAACTGTTATTGTAGCTATACATCACAAGGCCATACACTTTTGGATCTCAAGGTAAGTGATTTTTCAGTATGTCATGTTGTCACATGGAAAAACAGGAAACATTTTCTTCTGTGCTTGAAGAAAGCCTTGCTTATGAAAGCACTGTATTTGTGAATGCACAGTTGCAATTAGCAAATAGGCAAGGGTAAGAAAAATAACCACAGTACATAATTTACAGACATTGATACCATCCAGTGCTCAGACCATGTAGTAAAGGGCAGCAACCCAGGTCTTAGGCTGTGTTCTTTTTGAGTGTGGGCAACGTCCCTTGGCAAGTAGGATGCATGGGGATATCAAATCTAGACTGAAGAACAGGCTACAAGGAACAACACATAATTGTCAATATTCTCGAGAACTTTACTGAATACAGTTGTGCAGCCAGTAATGGCACAACCTACTTTGCCTATACATGTCTTGTAATCACAGGTCTCAAATCACACCATGCTGCTCTTTCAGAGACAAGAGGAGGCAAATGCCTGCTACCCCTGGTTGTCCAGTGCCTTGCGGCAGTGCTGACAGTGAAGGGGGCTCCATCCGCTGCTTGCACTTTTGTGGAGGCCATGAAAAGCCTCAGAGGTGCCCACCTCTTCTTGGGCACATCCAAAGCAGGGGATGCTGATATGGTCCATGGGAACCCAAACAGGAGAGAAGCAGTTGTCAAATATGCAACCCTGAAAATCCCCTGAAATCAATGAGAATCTGGCCACTGACTATGTTGAGGGCAACAGCAGGACTGAGCCATGGCTTAGAATTATAATCAATTAGTTATATCCTTTTTCCCTCTTTCTCTCAAGTACATCCCTCCATATGTAAATATAACTTTGTTAGAGGAAAAACCACAGCAGAGCAACCCCAAAACCTCACAAAGGCCTGCATCCTCACCAGCTTTAGGGCCTCAAAGTCATCTTTTTAACAATAATAACACTACCTATTTACATTCTTGTCAAAGCCATGTGACATCTGCATGGGAGAAAACAAGCCAGCTAAGAGTCTATTTCTGGCAAAAATATTGCAAGGAAATTAGATTAACCTGGGTGGAATTCTATCTGGGAATTTAAAGTCTGTCATGGTGATTAAGTCATCATTTCTGTCAGATTACTCTAATCGGCTGTCAAATACGATTCCACAACCCCATCTGTAACTTGGCATCCTCGTTATTCAGTTGATGTTACCTTCTGTATACAAAACAAATACCCAACAAGGAGATGTGCGCAGCCTGGCATTTAGCAGAGTCATTAGCTGTGATTACTATTGTGTGCTTGCACATTGCACCAGGCGATCAGCTTATGACTTGTTTTATTCAGTCAGGGGATGCTTAAAATCAGGTGTAATCTTAAGCCTGGAGCGCTAAGGATGAATGCAGAACTGTCTCCAGGCAAGGCCAAGAATGAGATGGGCTCTGAATCACCACTGCAGCCCTAGCAATTACTTAAATCTCACTTCAGAGCTGTTAGTCTATTTGGTGGAAAGGCGTTGCGACAGCTGCTTTACATCAATTTCCTGAAGAGAGATGGGCACTCAGATGTTCTAGGTAAGCGAAAGACTTCCTGTGAGCTGTGATTTCTGTAAGAAGAGAAGGTTTGTAGGCCAAGCCAGCCAACACTAAATGATCTGTGTTGCTTGGTTTAATAAGAGGTATTTTGTTATATTAATGAGTATGCTTGTCTTACAGAGGACTCGGGTGATTAAAAAGCAGGAAAAGCCTTTCAGTGAAGATGAAGGAGGTGATGAAGTGTGCTGCAGCTGTGTTGAGACTGTGAAATTCTGGTGCCTGTAGCACCTCTGAAACATTGACCACTACAAAAAAAAAAATCATTATTTTATGGTCCATTGCAAAAGCACCTTTATATGTGATTACCACCTATTAGGAGCTTTTATTCTCTGTTTCTGCCTAGCAGACTGCATGTCCCTTGGTCCTATCATTCCTTATTGAAAATAGAAAAAAACCCCTTTCTTTCCTTGAGGAAAGAAAATCACCTGGCAAGGATGAACCCTGGATGCTCATAACCTGCCCATGCCCTCACTCAGCTTAGTGCATCAATCAAAGACCATCTCCTAAAAGTCCTCTAATGTTAAGCACAGTGTGACTTCACACCACAAGGGTTTAGAGCATGTGTATGGAGTATATTATCCACGACTCCTTACTCCTTACCATTCCTTTTGTAATTTTTCTGTACCACTTTAAATCCATCAGCAGATTTCTGGAGCTTGAACCTTCTTCAGATCTAATCCCTCTCTTCTCTGTCATCTGCTGTAGCTAGAAGTTTCTATCCATGCTCCAGCTCAGTTCGTCCTTTACCTGTCACCCTTGCCAACCACATCATGCAGAAACACTACAAAATTCAGTTAAACCTTCCCCCAAGCAAAGGGTAAATTATAAGGAATTGGGTTACTGGGTAATATCAAAACTAAGCAAACCACAATAAGATAGAATGATGACAGCTTGCATGTATCTTGTCATTTCTAGCACTTTGAGACTTGCTTCTTGCTAGCATTAATCATTGTTGAAGCCAAAGGGGACTTCTTTCATGTTCTGTGCATCTCAGAATTGTAAAATGGCAGGAGAGAATGTGGGAGAAGAATTGTCACACTTTAATAAAAATCTAATTTTTTTCTTGGGGAAAGGATTTTAAATCTATAGAATATAAATTAAGAGGAAGGAGATACTAGAGAGTAACAGGGACAGGCTAAGGACATAGGAGAAGAAAAGCACCCAAGGAGGCACCAGCATGAAAAACAGTGGGAAAGCTTTTTCTTTGCCTAATTCTCATCTGTGAGTGAATTTACAGTTTTTCTCTCAGGTCCTGATCCAGTTAGTGAGTGCAGCTTAATCACAACCATAGTCCAAGGAAAAGAAGAACCCAGTCCTCTGTATACCCGGTTCCTGAACAACTTCAATGAGTCTGAGAGTCAGTAAGTAACATACTGACCTTTGAAAAAGATGATGGAGAGAGAAGAAAATGGTTCGTAAGCACTAGAGAATTAAATGATTTTCAGTGACTTCAAAGATTTTTTTTCTGAGTTATTTGCATATACCTCTACCTCAGTCCCTTAATTCAGCTTTTAGCTCACAAGTTTTGTCAGCAGCATCTCTTGAACATATTTCTCCTATCACTTCAAAGCCAACTTGTTTTACTTTTTTTAAACCCTTGTGACTCACCAGTAATACAAATTTCTCAGAAGTGAAAGAGGTGTATTTTCCTGTCGAAGAGAACTGTTTAGAACACCTTCTCTAGGGTCAAACTAACTTGAATTACAGAGTCAATATCTGGCTACAGCTTCAGGAAACTTAACCAGGAACCTGGGACAGTTTCTAAGGCCAAATAAATACTAGTGAATACAAGAGGCAAGAGACTGCTCTCTGCTCTTAAAGGAAGTGACGTCACACTGCTTGCATGTACACAGCTTTACTTCATCTCAAAACAATTGCCCTTGTCCGTACTGCCTAGTGGGAATGTGTGTAGCCCCTGTTATTCCCTTAAATATGCCCACACACTGGCTAGGAAAGTGCTAACAGGTACTGACATAAATGCTGTGGTCCTGCTTGCTTTCCTGGCACAGGCAGAGCTCTGGATTCTCAGAATTGGTTTGTCATTTACCTTAGTTTATTCATAGGTGAAAGGAGGACAAATGCGCATCCATCACAGAGAGTTTCACAAAAAAACCAAAGCAGCAGCTGTAACTGCCTGAGCAATGGCATAGCCCAAAGATAGTTTGCTGTCATCCCTTCATAAATCCCAATTTAAGGGATTTAAACCTTGTCAGGTATTCATACAATTCTAGTGGTAGAAGGATGTGGTCTGTTACTTGGCTTCCTAAATTACCGACAGACATATATGTGTGTGTATATACATATAAACACATATATTATTCAAAATATGCATATATACACAAGCATATATATATATATGCATACTTTGAATAAATGGCAAGACGAAGAGGGAGAAGGAGGAAGAGAGAGAAGCAGGAGAAAACGAGTATTGTTGGTGGGTGCCAACTATATTTCATGCCATAAAATATAACATTGATTTCTATTTAGAATACAGAAACAAAAACATAGCCTGCTTAAAACAAGTTGTTTCTTTTACCAGATAATACTGAAACTGCTGAAATTCAGTGACTTTTGGAAGTTTTCCAGCTCAGTCAAGCCACTACAGTCCATGTTCTAGAGTTAAATTGCTGCTCTTTAAAATAGAATTGTAATAATAGTCTACTGATCCTTGTCACAGTCACCCCGACATCCTGCTGTTCCTCCTGTGCGTTTACTAATTAAGCTCTAACCCTCAGTCTCTTTAAAAGTTGTAACCCCGTACAGAAATGAAAAATTGTCTTGGAAGTGACTACTCCACTTCCCAACATACAAATAACTACTGCTGCTCCTTTAGAAGTTCTACTCCATTTATTTAATCCATTTATTTAATGCATTTCTTATTCCCCCACAAAAATGGCAACAACTCCAGGACACATGTGAGCCAAACAGAGTGGAGATGGGGAAGGGGAGGTACAATCAAAATTTTTCTCTTCAAAACCACATGGAAACCAATGTGATTACGTATCTCTTCTTCAAACAAATGAGCCTTTACAGAACCTACTGAATCCTAAAAGTAGACATTAAGTGGGATTCTATATCTTGTTGGGAATAATGCCTCAGGGATATTTTTTATCATCCATGCTTAAAAGGCAAACCCATTAGACATCTGAGCAAAACATCAGATGTTATTTTAACAGCAAATATTATCCATCTCATCTGCAGTAGCAATAACTTCTGTTGACATTTTGCCAATTGAAGTTTTCTTTTTTTCCCCTTTGCATTAAGCACAGAAAGATAACAAAAGCCTCTCCATGACATTAATTGAATGAATTTTAACACTCTTAAAAGGTAACTGCAAGGAGCAAAAATTACTGCCCAGGTTTCCAAGGGGAAAACAAAGTGCAGTGAAGTGGTGATTTGCCCAGTGTCACAAAGGGAGGCACCATGTGATCCAGAATGACTATCTGAAGGGAGGCAGCAGAGCTGGCTGCACTGCAGCAGAGTTGGAGATCATCACGCTCTAATTGATTTCCCCTCCTAATACCACTGCAAGGTGCTTACTGCTGCTATTTCTTTTTAGCAGAAAGGAAGATGATGAGTGCAAAAAGGCACAGAAGCTATTTGTGATTCATCTGGAGTAGTTCTATCACCAGGCATAGGTCAGTAATAAATGGTTGCACTACACAGGACTAGTGTTTTGTGCAATTCTACTCCCTAGATACCCACCTCAAGAGGTAATGTAAGAACCTGAAGCAGTGATCCCAGATAGGTGGAGGAACCAAATGCCAGGCAAGCTGTTGTGCATTTGGGATCTCAGCCTGATGCTGCATCGGGTGGATTTGCACAGCATATCCTAAGATGCCAGGACTCAATTCCCAGCATGACACAAGCATTACAGTCAATGTCCCACTGGACGTGACTCAAGTGTTCTGAAGCTGTACTTTTTTCCATCTCCCTAGTTGGGTGTTGGCTTCCAGAAGTCAACAGGAGCTTGACTTAAATAGGAGTAATTTTCCTTCAAGACTCTCCAGCCCCTTCCCCCACTAATATTTGCAAAAAAAGGAGCCAGAGCAAAGCCAAAACAACCTATCTATTACCTTCTACGAAAAGTCTTTCCTCCATCATGGGAATGAAACAGAGGTCCCTAGGCAACCCCAGGAGGGAAAGATTGCAAGGCAGAAGCTTGAGCTGACATTAGGGGTCTGCTGAGGCATATCACACATTTCTTCTCCTAGCAAGAGACAAACTCTCTGCTTAGGAAGCACTGACTCCTGATGACATGCTTAGGAAAGTTTTCCCTTCTCAATGATTATGTTAGGATCTTTGAATGTCAGGCAGGGATAAGAAATAGGCGAAGTCGGGGCTCAAACTCAGAGGAGACTGTAGCTAGGCATGATTGTCTTCTAATCTTACCATAAGATAAGAATGAAATCTGGAGAGGGGCTTTTTACTAGAAAATCAAGGGATAGGATAAGGGAGGGATGATTTCAAAATAAAAGTGAAGAGATTTTGATTGGATCTTAGGAACTACTGACTCGGACGGTGGTGAGGCTCTGGAACAGGTTGTCCAGAGAAGTAGTGGATGCCCTGTTCTTGGACATGATTAAGGTCAGGTTGAATGGGGCTCTGGGCAACCTGGTCTGTTGAGACATGTCCCTGCCCATGTCAGGGGGTTAGAACTAGATGATCTCTGAGGTCACTTACAACCTAAGCCACTTTATGATTCTGTGAAGACTCAAGATGATGTTCCCATCTTGAGAAACATCAAACCCTCTCCAAATGCCTAATGGAAATCTTAAGTAGCTCAGGGTGTGAGCACCATTTTAGGATGGAAATGTTTGATGCTGGTACACATGACTCTCCACTTGTTCCACAGAAATCCCCTTAATTCCACAAGAACTTTTACGATTACTTTAGGAAATTTATCAAGAAAACAAAACAATCATCTACTTCCTTCACACCCTCCCCACAGAACCCCAGAATCTCAAACAAACCTAAAATTATCTTTTAGGCTACCGATGACAGTGAGGAGATGTAGTTTAAATGCAAGGTTTTTAAAAGCATTCTATAATGTTTGCAATGCAAAACATAACTGGGCTGTGACTGTGGGTACGGCTACCAGCTTAGTAAATGCTTGTTTTGCAAAAGTTTTCTTTTAAGGCTTATGTTCTTCTGTGCTTGCTTGTACTGTCTCCTTTGTGAACTATACTCAGAGAAAACACCATGTGATTATGCTCAGCAATATCCTCTGCCTTTGCCAAGCTGAAATTCAGGAAATAACCCTTTAAAGGGAATGACCACAGACAGTAACATTTCAGAAAGGCAGAAAAGCATAGTCAGAGATCTTCTGTTGCTCTCACAATATTATCTCATCTATGTTTATCTCCTCCATTTTTGCCTTTCATTGAGTAAGAAAGAAACCAGCCTCAACCACTCCCTCAGTATCACATCACAGATTTGTTTACTGTTCATATACTACGCGGATCTTCTGCCTGATTTTCTGCAGCATGGGAAGGTCACCTTGATCCAGCAGCACACTTGGTCTCCTGACAGAAACTACAGTCTATTACTTGGTACAAAACTCAAATTGTAGGCTATGGGATTTTTACTTTTTTCTATGTAAAGTTGTTTTAAAATTCTTGTTGGAAAGATTTCATATTTGCATTACAATGTACCAGCAAGAACATCTTATAGCTAAAAATTATGATTGAGGTACATCTAAAATAAGCCTCAAAAGCATCAGAATTATAACTTCTATTGAAATTCTACCTCTTAAATTAGAGAAAAGGGTACAATACAGAGAAAGATTTGGCACTGAAGTGGTGGGGCTGCTGCTGTTTTCACTTAAGAAGGATGCAGAGCAGTTCTGAGTCCAGAAAACATCTTGATTCACAATTTCCACCTCTCCAGAAGTCAATCAGGCAAATTCTTCTCTGTTACCTAATGCAGACTAATCCAGATCTCTTCAAAGTTCAGATAGGAGCCCAAACTACTTGTCAACATGTATGCCTCTTTTAAATATTGCTGGAAACAGCTAAAACAATGAGGTAGAAAAGGGGTTTTGAATGAAGATGTCAAAAATCCTACTCTCATGACTGAAATCAGCTGGGGTCAGTAGTCAGTTTTATTGTTTAACCAGCAAAGCCATAACATTTTATGCCAAATGAAGTTATGGCTCATAAATTCTATTTCAGCTCTCCATGAGCTGAAGTTCCAGGAATTTTCCACAACTATCTGGTAACAGCATCTAAATAAAATAAAATAAAAGCTCTCACTGTTATGTCAACCCTCTGCAGTGGCAAGAGAGAATGAAAAAAGATAGCTCAATATTAGACCCATCTATGAAAACAGAAAGTCATGGCAGACTCCAGCCACAAGCAAACAGAAGCGCACACTGTCCACACAAACCTGTGAAGTTCTAGTTATGTACACATCCAATTACAAACAGCAATAAGAATCACATTAAGAACCATGTGATGTTTAACCACCCTTTGTATGAGCTCATTCTCTTTAATTTTTTAGCATCTCTCTGGCTAATATTATCAGCACTGTTTTTGGGATAAAGGAAGATTTTTTATGCATACTAGCATGCCATATACATTTATAATGCTATTCTTGGGGCATTCTAATGCATTTTAATATTTTCTCCAATAGGTGCTTGGGAAGTTTAACAAACAAACAAAAATAAATGGGCAACACTAAGCAGAAACATGTATTTCTGGAGAATGAGTCGGTTCCAGCTGGCTGTAATGTTTAGACTGAGCAGTGATTAAGCTTTCATTAGTAAAAGGGGCAGTACCAGGAGCAGTAAGGCCAAATTCAACCTGCCTCTACCTGTTTGCAAAGCTCTGAAGTAGCATCAAACCCCAAATACGAACCTTAGTGCATTTTTTTCCAGAGACTGGGCTCCTTAAAAAAAGGACCAACATAGTGACTACAAATGCTTGTCTGTGAAAAACTCTATTCTTTTACTTCTTTATACTGCTGTTCTACTCAATTAGAAGTTTTCTCTACATCATGCCCCATGAGCAACATCTTTATGGACAACTTGCCTAAAGGTCAAAGAAATATATTCACGGAGACGGCTTCAGGTGGAACAGCTAGAGGCTACAGAGTGCTGTCAGGAAGATCCTCAGATAAAACCAGCTGAGCTCAAAGCTCTCACATCCTGCCTGCTCCAAAGGTAGCATTTGGAGCTACTGGGAAGTCTTGAACTCTGTTTCTTGGCATATGCTATTTTTTTCAGAATAGGGCTAATGCAGCCTGAGGGCTGTTGCAGCTTTGGTGAAGCTAGCAGAAGGCAATGAAAGCACAAGGGAACACAGCATGGATACAGAAAAGAAATTTTCACCAGGTTGCACCCTCTATTTTTGTCTCTGATGTCAACAGGGCGGAAGACAAGTGCCAGACATGAGAACTGTTAGCTGTCAGGCTACTTTTAAACTGGGATAAATCAATGTGATTCTTTGCAAAATGAATAGAGTCACAAGAGGCAAGGGACATGCCTGCCTGAGCAACGCCCAAAGCCTCCCAGATATAAGGGTATAAACTCAAAATTTAAACAGACTGTTGCTCTTACTTACCAACATCTTTCTTTTTGGTTAATCACATGTTTTTGTACAAATTGGAGACTATTCACACAAGCATAGAAATTTCTTTCATTTCTTAGCAATTGCAGAAATTAAGAGACAAAAAAAAAACCTGTAGCTTGTTGCAAATGACTTAATGCCAATACAGGATTACTGCGTATCAAATATTTTCTAATTCTTTCCTATTGCAAATGCTCCTAAGCATTAGGATTTAAATTTGTTTATTTTAGAAGATTATTCTGATTGGACAGATACTGATTTGGGTTTTTTTTCTGATTTTTGATCTAAGTTTTATTGCACCTCTTATGATGGTAAATCCTCAGTTCTGTGTACAGTCAAATAATTCCTATTTGTCACTGGCATTTGGGCAGTACTTCGCTCTGGAAGAAATAAAGACACCATCTACATCCATGCTGCTGTGAATGGTTGGCAAGGAACTCCCACAACAGCATTTACCCTCTCAATATTTGAAATGAACATACTGTATAATAACACAGCACATTTTCCTCTAAGGTATTGTCAGGAATTGGCCACAAAATAATATTAGTCACCGTCTGGTGGCCACTTGCTCAAGTGATGGTCTAAAACACAAACTCCCTTCAATCACTTGAGCTATTCACAGCTGACTAGAAATACAAAGGTATTACATACCTTGCAGCTCTGCGTGAGGATGTAATCCCATTGAGAGACCCTGGCAGTGGTGAGGAACATGTGCGTGTTCTGTTTATTTTCACAGTGGAATTACAAGCTTCACTTATGGAGGTAGGTGACTTCAGTTCTTAGTTTAAAACTAAACTTATCCCCTGATTAGTGTCTAACTTACCACAATCTTATTTTCTTCAATCCAGAATTCTATCTTCTCTATCTTGAAATCAATGATAAGGCTGCATTCATACATTCTTAAAGATCATTACAGACTTCCAATTATTCCTTTCAGACATGAGCTACACAAGCTTCTTTTTTTTTTTTTTTCTTTCTTTCTCTACTTTTGTTCCCCCATGTTTCTCTTTCAGAAGAGAAAATTTCCACTTGCTGCAACTTGGGGATGCAAATGGGACTGGGTTAACTTTCCTAGAATGAATGACACAGTCAATGTATTCAAGAGATTTCCCGATACATTACAAATTCCATTTGCAAAAGAGCAAAGTTGCTTATTCTAACCTCCCTACTTCTTGGTCCTGCAACGGGAGCAAGCCCATCTTGGAGTTACAATAGGGAGAGAGCTGGGATTGACTGCAGATTGCTTTAATGGCGCTCTTAATGATAACTTGTGAAGATTAGGAAGTTGTCAGAATCAGATACCAGCAAAAGCTCCAGCTTGCTTTGTGAAATCAGCCTGAATTAATTAATGGGTAGCTTTCCTTTGATATTGCTTTAATATTTGGCTGCAGCTGGATAAAAAACAACCACAAAGGAAGTTACATTTTGTTTATCACTGCTTAAGACTCTGTTTAGTTCAATGGTTTTTTCTTTTCCTTTTGCAGTTTTTGCTCCTTTAACTTCCCTGGCACAAGGCAATAGAGATAAATGGACTTGTGGTGGCATGTTTTGCAATGACTGATTCTCTTCACTCCTGGAGATACTCAGGCTCCGTTCTGGGAGCAAAGCCATTTCTTGTTTCAGCAAAGCTGCAAGTGAAAAGATGGACCGTTCTGAAAATTAGACAAACTTTAGCCTTGCCCACTCTGGTGCTGCTTTTCCTGTTAAAATGTGCTTAATGCTTTAATGATATTTGCTCTCTGTTTTAGAGGGTGCTGGTTCCTTGATCCATATACTGAGAGCCTGCAATTATCACAAGCTCTGCAACTAGGGATATTCCTTAGCTTTCCAGGGTGGGAGTTCATAGCCCTTTATAGTGTGTCTAGAGGATTTGGATATCAACTATGACAATTGCATGAACCTGTCTGTACCCAAAGAGGTGCTTGCATCAAATGAATCTCTGAGTATTTCTAGCAGCCCCAGTGATCCTACTGACATGAGCAAATAGGGATACTCAGCACCTCAGAGTAAAAGCAAAGTAGTGGTTCTTCCAACTAAGCTGCTAAAGATGATAATTTGTTCTGGAGAATGAGCAAAAAATCAATTATCTCTCTTGGTCTGGAAAGAGCATTAATTAGCCAGTATATAATTGCCCAAACTGTGCTATTAGGGCATGAGTTTCAATCGAACCACTCAGTTTCATCTAGTTTCCCACCATGTATTATAGGTTTTTGATGACCACAGAGAAGACAAAACTGACATTTTCTTTCTTATCATGTATGTTGTTACATGCAACAGCATGTTGTGGTCAACAGCTCAAAGTCCAAATGGAGAGCAGTGACGAGTGACATTCCTCAGGGGTCAGTACTGGAACCAAAGCTGTTTAACATCTTTGTTGGTGATATGGACAGTGGTATTGAGTGCACCTTCAGCAAGTTTGCCGATGACACCAAGCTGTGTGGTGTGGTGGACACGCTGCAAGGAAGGGAGGCCATCCTGAGGGACCTGGACAAGCTTGAAAGGTAGTCCAGTGCCAACCTCATGGCATTCACAAGGCCATGTCAAAGGTCCTGCACCTGGGTCAAAGCAATCCCAGGCACAAATACAGGCTGGGTGGGGAACGGATTGAGAGCAGCCTTAAGGAGAAGGACTTGGGGGTGTTGGTCGACAAAAAACTCAGCATGAGCAGGCGATGTTTGCTTGTGGCCCATCCGCATCCTGGGCTGTATCAAGAGAAGAGGGACCAGTAGGTCAAGGGAGGTGATTGTCCCCCTCTGTTCTGCTCTNGCTCATAGCAAGGGGGTTGGAACTAGATGATAGATGATCTTTGAGGCCCCTTCCAATCTGAACCATTCTATGAATTTATGAAGCTATGTTGCATCTGAAAGCATTGTTCTAGACAATAAGTCTTATGAAGAGTTGGAACTGTTTATTCTGAGGAAGAGAAGGCCGAGGGGAGACCTTATTACCCTCTACAACTACCTGAAAGGACTCTCTAGAGAGGTAGGTGCTGGTCTTTTCTCACAGGTAATTAGTTACAAAACAAGACAGAAAGACCTCAAGTTGTCCCACGGTTCATTTATACTGGACATTAGGAAAATCTTTTTCACTGAAAGAGTAGTCAGGTCTTGGAACTGACTCACAGGAAGGGAGTTCCTGGATGTGGTTAAAGGTCATTTAGATGTTGTGCTTGGAGATGTGGTTCATTGGTGAACTTGATAGAGAGGAGTTAATGGTTGGAGTTGATGATCCCAAGGGCCTTTTCTAACCGGAATGATTCTCCAATTCTATGATTCAGTACCTGATTGAGATGGGCGATGTGGTAATCTCAGCTTCCTGCACCACCACAGGAGTAGAAACACTAAATGAAACATTGCACCCCTTTGATAGCGATGCACAAAGCCACAGATCACACAGCAGAGGTCTTCGAAAGTAGCACAGCTCACAGAGGTTGACACAGTGGCATAAGGATGCTGAACAATCAACCTCTGTGTTATAAATATGCCACAAAGCCCAGGTCCTTCAGTCATAAGTCAGATCCACACCCAATGTTTCTATTGTGGCATGTAAATGGCATCCAAGAGCATCTTCTAATGATGTGACTTTCTGATGCCTGTAATGTCGTTTATAATTTTGCTTCCTAATTTCACTATTGTTGGACCAGCCAGACAGCCAGGAAGGCCCCCTGAACTAGTTTTTCATTATTTTAATAGCTTGTGTCATGGTGCTAATGAGACTCACTGAAACACCTGTATGTTCTGGTCTGGATAGTAGAAAACCACTAACACCAGCAGCAGGATAAAGAGCTATTTAGGAGAGTGTCTGGGCTATCATCCTTAGCTAAGCATCCCACCTAAATCTTGGTGAGCTCTGCATTAACCCAGAGTACTCCAGAAATGGCCTCTTAGCATTTTTCAGAGCTTTCTATCCTGGAGAGCAAAAGGCTCTCTAGTCAGTGAGTTTTGGGTACCTAGCTTTACAGTGATATCCTGTGAACAGATCTCCAGCCTTGCTGAATAAGGTGTTCAAAGCTGGGCATTAAATTCTGGAGGTGTTTTGCAAAGTGATGACCAACTGTCAGGAGTTAAGGAAATCAGAGTTAAAGCCCAATGGTACATGCTGGAACAGTTTGGTCTTCTGGGGACAGACTTGACATTAGGAAATTTTTTGGAGGTTGAGGCAGTATTATGAGGTACTTACTGTCCATCCCAATATTATTATATTGCAAAGCTATTTGAAACAATAATCCTGAACTCCTTCAAAGAGCTATCTAAAAAAACCTAGTGCACATCTAACTGCATTTGCAGCTAGGCTAAAGTGCTCCTGCTTCTCAGCAGACCTGCTACAGCAGAAAGAAGCAGTCTAATCTAAATGTCTAGGATGTGAAACAGCTCACTGATGCCTGTACCCTCGGCAGCTCTCACTATTCCTGATGTACCCCAATAGTTAGGCTGGGGCATCACAGCACTGAGTAAGGCAGATCAATGTTTAGGCTCGTTCTCCCAGTGCTTCAGGTCAATTCTTGAGTCACTACCTTCAGACCAATAGGCAACCAAGTTAATTTTCCTGCTTTCTCTCAATGTCCTGAGAGTTAAAATATTTTCATACAGAGTGCAACAGCTTCAGGAGAACAGGTGAGTGACTTCCACTCTCAATTAAGCCCAATGGTGAAGGCCCTGTTAGGTCGCTTCAAGTCCTCACACCAACAAGCCAGAGAAGATATGAACTGCATTACTCTGTATGACAGAAAGCTGCACTAATCACCAGGCTATACAGGAAAGTGGATCCACGCCCCCATCTTTCACTGAGAGAAAGGGACAATACTATTAATTAATTAAATGTTTTGCTCAAATTAGAGAAACTCTTTGTCCTTAGTCAATAATCCTCTCTCCCTACACCTGCACAGTGTTTTGCTATTAAGCTGCAAGTTCAGCTGCATATAGGGATTTTATTTGACTTCTAAGTAACTTTTTACCATTTGACCATTCAGGGTTGCTGATCTATTCACTGTTTCACAGCAGTGGTAGTTGCAAGCACAACCTTTCTACTAAGGTGAATTTAGTGCAAATTTTGGGTTTTCATTTAAGTGGCAAAGTCAGCGCAAATTTTTTGAAGGACAGAAGTGGAAGTGCTGGATTGACACAATAAAAAATCATTTTTGAGCTAGTCAAAACGTATCATTAAGTGGTTCCATTTGCACAGTATTTTAAAAGAAGAAATGGGCCAGATTTGCTTTCCTAACATCAGTCAATATCTTAAAGCTCAGGTCCTAAGAACAGGTGCTGCCTGGGAATTCTCTGTTATCCTATCTGGTTATTTTTATCATTCTCTCATGTCCTAGTCTTTTTACATCCTTCATTAAACAGCATTTGGCCATGCTATATGGGTACAGAATTAGTTTCATTTGTCATCATAAATCAGTCACTCCAACCCCTTAAATAGCTTAACTGCTTCCCTTTCTGTTTGTTCAAATCTCTCAAAGTCAGTGATCTCTCATATTCATGCAACTATTCAGGCCATATTGGACAACTGCCTTTTTATTACAGGTAATTTTTATATAATACTCATACAGTACTGACAACTCACAGGCCTAAAGCAGAGAACTGCATATTAAAACAATATGAGGAAGAGTGTGTGCCAGGATATTCATTAGAGATGAGCCCATGAAAGCTTGAAATATATTGGGGTTTTTTCTTCTTATTGGACAAATAGTATTTTATCAGAAAGTGAACATGGTCTCATACGAAGTCGTCATGGATGCCTGGCATTTTGAAACAGATGATCCCAAAGGTTAAATAACCCACTAAACTGATTCAGCATAGTGCTGATGTTCCTCTCCCATGTAACAACCCCTTAAGCTCTGTATCCCTGGAGGGGCCATGGTGCTGCTGTGCCAATGCAAGTGACACCACCAGCACACGATACCAACAACACAGCACGTAGCACGACCAACTGTTTTACCCACAACATAAAACCTGAGCTGGTCTGGGTGTGAAAAGGGAAGCTCCAAGGCAGACTGTCATTATGACAATGATTGTCAGCCTGGTGTATAACAGAATGAACCCTACTGTGAACAGGTACCAATACTGACAAATGATCTAAGTTCCTCTTTAAGAACCAAGTTTTCATATTCTACACCCCTAGGTGGACCCTGAGATCTCCTTGCAGGCTGTATAGAATACTTAGGGAAATGATCCCTCTCAGTCCACTTTCCCTATCACGTGAGCAGCATTTAATAAAACCAGTAGTGACACTTCTAATGTCAAAACTGAAAAATCTGTCTCCTGACATCCTGCAAAACAGGAAGCCATTGATATTTTGCAGAGCAGTTAGATCAAAAAAACCTGTACCTTGCTGTTCAAATTGTAAGAGCTTTCTCAAATCTGTATTACTCTATCGTTAAATCTTTAATTAAATTGATTCATACACCAAATATCCTAAATTCATGCCAGAACTCAATACAAAGGGTTTGCTGCTACTTAGAATATGTATAACCCACTTGAAATAAGAACCACCTAAACAGTTAGTCTTTTTAAAGCATTGAAGTGCTGAGGCCTAAATCAGTGTGAGCTGTTAATTATTTTTTGTGATAACCTTAGTCATGGGAATGTATTGAATGATAGATTGACTTAGGTTCAAAGATATTTTAATGACTACCTAATTCCAAACCCTTTGCCATGGGCAGGGACACCTCTCACTAGACCAAGCTACTTAAATCCTCATCCAACCTGGCCTTGAGTACTTCCAGAGGGGACATCCATAATGTCTCTGGGTGACCTATTCCAGTGTCTCAGCAATCTCACAAACATATTCACATGTATGTATATATACTGTCACCTATATATCTGGGCAACAAATAACCATTGATATGTTAGATTAATCTAACTCGAAATACCAAACAAAGGTTCCAAAGAGTTTTAGGCATGGATCTTGCAAATGGATTCCCATCAATTCCTGGCTTCAAATGCTTCTACATGAGATTAAAGTTATATTTATTCAGCTACTGAACTCTGAGAATCTAACCAACATGTAGAGCTTTTGTACTACCCGTCTGCACTTAACTCGTGCCAGGAAATCCTACCAGATTCATGTGCTAGAAAAACAGAGCACATTTTGTTCTTAAACTAATGAATGCTAAAATTCAAACAACAAAAAACACCAGTGACAAAGAGGTGGCTAAATCAGTCCCCATAGAGCTCTTTGAGATTTGTCCTCTATACAGAAGGCAGTTTTTACTAAGTAGTAAATTAGAGCACGGAGGGAACAAGCTTATTACATCTAACTGAAGATACAGGATAAATTTAGATGGGTGAAATTTATTGGATTATTTAGTTAAGGGAATAGAAGTTAAACACCACTAATGAAGCCATGATATTCTTAATGAAGACAAGACTAGTTAAGGCCTCAGTTCTACATCTCATTCCAAATAAGCACATTTCAAAGATTATTACATTCAATTTGAGGTTTTCCCTTTTCTCCCTTCTGCCTTTTAAAAAAAAAATCTGAACCAACGTTCCAAGAAAATCTGACTATGAGTTGAATAATACAAACTGCATCCCTATGAGCTAGGACATGAGCTACGTGCTTGCATGTAGCATTTGAAAAGACACATCTGGAAATTCATGTTGCTCATTTACAGGGCATATAAGCTACTTGTGATGCCAGCAGCAAGCAAACAGAACCATCCCCATTTTGTTGATATGTATCATATACATATCAATATGCCTGTATTTCTCAAACACTGTGTATCTTCTTCTCTGCCTAGTAGCAATCCTTCCATAACAAGTGATATTGAAAGGTGTTTTTTGGGAAAGATAAAAGCTCCATTATATGACAAGGAATATTATGACTAAGAGAGATTATGGTAATCATGAGCAAAAAGACAGTATCTGATCCTACTTATTCTGAAAGTTGNTCAGAAAAACCTTGAGATGTCAGCTGGTGACATGTTTTTTTTCCTTATCTTTCTTTTTTGTTGTTGTTACTGTGAAAAAAAATCTGAGAGAATACAGAAATGTGCATCATTAACTTCTTATTAATTTTATAATACAGAGGCAATTCAGTTAAAATAGTGGTGCTGCAACTTTAAATTACAGAACTAGCTTGGTATTTAATGAGAGATTTAGCACAGCAGGGTTTCTCTTAAATTAAGTTGTGCCTTCACATCACAGTGGGAAAACAGGTGTATATTGGTTTAGAATTATGGAAATGTTGACTAATTCCAAGGCTTGTAATCAAACAGCAAGGCACCCTGTAATATTTTCTTCCAAGTTTCTGCATTAATCATTTATGTGTGGTCTTATTTTCTTCATGTCCACTAAAAGGGTGCAGCTCAGAGGAGCAGATAAAGTGCTGGTGCTTTTCACATCTCTTGTTAAGGACCAGTTCCATGCAAAAAGTAGATATGGAAACAGAACACTGCAGGCTTTGCTCAAATACCCATCTAAATTAAACTCATTGTGCAGCCTTGGGAGGGGATAAATTTCACACTAAAAAACCCCACTTCTTCACATCATGAATGCTGCTCCAAAACCTGCTTACGGAGCCAGGTGGAGCAGGTCTGTATTTAAGAAAGGAAGAGACTAAGCCAAGAAAAAAACCTGTCCTCTAGCATTTAATGAACATGGAGGAATTTCCCTCCATGCTTTTGCAGCAGAGTGGGTTTATAGCTGCACACAGGCAAAGTGCAGAGAAGTTCCAACCAGCACAGCATCCCTGCAGTCCCCTGCTTCTGCATTTGCCATCACTCCTTACATTTTGCTAATAAATCACCTGCCTTTGATTCAGATTTTCTTCCTGGGATATTTAAGGATGCCTCATATCTGATGCATGGGGCTAGTACAGTGACAGCGGAAAGCACAGATTCTTTGGTTTCAGTGAGCTATCCTATTACTGAACCTCCTATACACCTTATCTCATTTACTGGAAGCAAGCTAACACTTGGTGCCCAAATGAGCCTGATCCAAATTCATTCCTTTCTGTATCTCAGCCAGAAGGGTGCATATAGATTTATCTACTACCAACTCGTGCCTAGTCAGCAAAAGCTAACAACATGGAAATAGCTAAAATTAATATAAGGAGAATACTGCTAACATGAGGTGGTTCCAGCACATGTACCACAAATTCAAGGCATGATTAAATGAAGATGTTTTGGGAATATATGGAAGCAGCATAGCAATATCACCATATATATGCTGAAGATCAGCATGCAGCATGTGCAGAATATAGAATCTGTTATATGGCATATGCCATTCTCAAAAAGATCTGTATTTGAGTTGCTTCTCTTTATTGGAGGTGTCCCTTTAAGAACTAGTGTATCAACTTATCTTGAAGTGAAATCTTAACATCACTGATAGTATCAGGAATATTGTTAAAGCCCAGGTCCCAGAGCCACAGGAATGTCATTTTCAGTTTTTCTTAGAAGAAAGGTTTGAACCTCAGATTCAGGGCAGAAAAACACAGCTGAAATGGTAAGTTTTAAATGACAAGGAGCTAGAATTAGCATTAAGAGGAAAAAACCACTGTATTTTTGAGATTTTTCTGAAAAAAATCAAATGGTACAATATTCTCTTAGCTGTTGCATGCTCATTAGTTGTGCAAAAGCCCAGGAGAAAATGATGCCTTGCATGGAGTAAGGTGCAATGCAGAGCTGAGACAGCTTTGCCACTTGTATGTGGGGAGGTCAGGGAAGGAGTGTGCTCTGTCAAGTCCATCTGCTTGGAAGACTAGTTCTCTCAAAATACTGCAGCCAGCTTGTGGGGCTCAGGGAAGAACTGAAGAGCAAAAAAAAAAGGTCTCTCTCTGCTTCTAAGAGGAGCGATATATAGATCTCATGGTAGAGCTTCAGGGTAGGGTCCCACATCCTGCTCAGAACTCAAGGATGTTTGTTGGCTGGGTAGGGTGCTGCTCCAGCAGATCAGAACCACCTCCACTGGAGTGTCCATCCTACCCAGCTGGTCATCACAGCCATTAATCTCAAAGCATGTTGGAGAGCAGTGACACAACCAGTTGGGTTAAGCATAAAATTAACTGAACTGGGTTAGAGAGAATTCATCCCAATGTTTGTCATTTTCTAGCAGTGGGGATAGGAACCAATGACTGGAGTTACAGAACCAGAAGATGCTGAGATTCAATTTGAGTATCAAAGTGATCTCAAAGGGAAGTGTCCCTTTCTCTCTGAGAATTGCACATCCATCCTTTACAACATCAAAAGCTGAGCCTGCGACTGAGAATCTTGTAAGATCTTGCCACTGTCTCTTGCAATTGCTAGTTCCTAAAAATTATCACATGAATCTGAAGTGCCACAATTTTAAAAAAATTTCCTGTAGCTGGCATAACTCTGTAGATTGCTGACTGCCTCTTGCAGCATTTTCACTTGCAAATGACAGGACTCCCACTTCACCTTGGTGAATTAGCAGGATTCACGTGCAACTAGCTGACATCTCTATGTTGGTCATTTTTATGACAGATGAAGTTGTTTTCCTAGTAGGAGTTGCATAAAATGAGGTGGCCAGATACAAATTTTTCAAACACATAATGGCTAATTTCACATACAGCACGTAGGAACTAAAGGACATATTGGCCATATGTCAGTTCAGTCAGTGCTCTATTTATTTATGCAGTGCTGTATGCATTTACTTATTTTTGTGTCTGTAAATGTACACTTGAACACTTTCCCTACATCAAGAGGGAATATATGTTCATTCTTTACTTTTTTCCTTTCCCATCCCCATAGTACTTGACTATGCATAGTTCATCAGAAGAAATGAGAACATTAGAATAAGATTTCAGAATTAAATCATGCAATTACCAGAGATAAACTTCTCTTCAGTCCAGTAACTTAAATCTGAACTACCACAGGATAACACAAGCTGCAATTTGTATAACACAAGCACAAACATTTTACCCATTGGTATGAGATATCAGTGAGAACAGATTTCTGAGGGGAGGTGGTAGCAGGGAACAAGATGACCCTGACATGCAGCCATCACCCTAATATAGTCTCATTGTTTGGAAACTCTGTAGATAAAGGTTGATATTAACAAAGTTTGTCTTTTCATCTTCTCTCCCTTTTCAAACCAGAAGCCCCAATAGTGCAGTGTTTTCCTGCCATATGTCTTTTTTCCCTCCCTCCCCCTTAAAACAAGAATCAACCTTGCACTTCAGTAACTACCTTTAGTCAGCAGGAATCAGCACTGTTCCCAGCCAAGGGACTTTCCACAGAACAGCAACTGCTTTTTGAGATTGTGCCATTACTAGAGGACTGGCACCATTAGAGGACAGCTCATCAGGTTATGCACCCTCACTTGAAGAGATCAAGGTCATTTGGGGCACCAAGTAGCATCTGAGCAAAAGGTCTTATTTTCTGGCAATAAAGTAATTGGGATCAAAAAGTAAATGTACTCACCCCAGGTAAAGTTTTAATATTGTGCAGTGCATTCTGTGCCTCAAGAGCAGCTTTTCTTGTATAAAATGTTACGAAACAACAACCTATAGAGAGAAATGAAAAGCTTTCAGAAATTAGTGAGTATGATTTGTGAGAGTACAATAGGGAGGGAGAAAGAACAGTGATTGAACAACACACATCATGAGAGCTGGAAATGGGAATTATCTTGAGGCTGCCTGAATGACATGAATAAAAGAAAGCCTGTATGGTTTAAAATAAAGTCACCCTCTGTGCACTGCATCTGTGGTAGACCTACATTGTCAGTGAACTGTAATCACTTTGAAATTAAGTTAACCAAAATCCAATTGGCTTTGTACAGTATAAATAAGGTGATATTTTTCTGAGGGTCCCAATTATTTGAATATAAGCAACGTGGCAAGCTGAAGCAGCAGGAATTCATTGTTACATCCCAGGCAGAAAATCAGGTTAAAGCAGGACCTTATTTAAAAAGCTTCATATGTAAAGGAGGTAGGACACTTATCTCAGTTGCAAGAATAGAAAAATAAGGTACAGGAGAATTCACCACTGGTGGGATAGTGGAGGCTGCTGACGGTTGACAGCATTGAGGCTCTGCTCACTCTGCATCTGTTTAACCCTCAGCAAAGCAGATAGTTTTAGTTGCCTTAACCTTATGTATTCCCTTTTGTCAGCATGGTCATCTATGGCACTAAACAAACATTGTGCCATTTTAGTGCTCTGTGAATGTTTAAGGTAATTCTTCTGCAGTACATGCAAGCCAGGCAGCTCAAACCCAGCTCAGGGAGGGGTCAGGACTCACAGGTAGATACTTAGGGAAGAGCTGTAAAATGACAACCCTGGGACAAAGAAACAAGGGTGAGGATTTGCCTTGCTGCAATCTGTAATGCCCCACAGCAATGAAATCTGCTCCTAGGCATGCACAGGGCACATGCAGAGAGAACTCACTGTAGGACCTTGCATTCACATTGCAAGGGCGATGCTCAACATAATATCCCAGCTTGTAACTTCAACTTTACTTCCAGGGGAGACTTTGAGAGCATCATTCACACATACGTGCATAATACAGATTGCAGGTATAGACAGAAGGAAAATTCACACTTAAATTACTCTCACCCAGCACATTAGTGATGTAGAAACACCTTTAGAGACTGATCTGTTGCTACTCTACTCTTCAGGGAAATATGATGGGGCTGAATGCAGCCCTTGTCCCATAGATATGGTCAGCCTTGTCATATTATGAAGAGATCTAAAAATATCTATAAAGCTCTGTGGCTACAGGTGGATTTTTCATTGGCCCAGTTGCTACAATGAGAGGGAAACCATGCTGGGTAATGCTGTGTGAGTGACAGAATTGGCTGCTGAAGTAAGAATCTATTTCCTACCAAACAAAATGATGATTTTACTGATGAATCAAGGCAATCCAATTCTCTAAATCACATACATACATTTTTTGCAGTGCCAGGGAAATGTCAAAACCAAAAGAGAAACAGAAGAAATGTGAAGCCTCAGTATTCTCTCTGAGTGTGATATGGATAAAACTATTTGTCCTTTGGGCGGTGAGCAAAGCTGTTGTTTACATCAGCTCCCTAGTGTTGACTAAGGTGAAATATCGCATTCTACCTGCTAAATTTGTTTTTGTTCAACATTCCAAGATCTCTGTAACAGAAAAGGAGTCAGAGGAGAAAACATGCACAGGAGAACACTGCTAGCAAGCACCATAAGCAACCATATGGAGGTGGCCCATAGCAGAGGTTGGAAGGAAAAGCTGGATGCAGGTCACACTGTACACTGTCTCTCACTTGGCTCAAGCTGTGTATTGCACCGTGAATGCTCCCTCTAGCTTTGCAGCAATGACTATTACCTTCACAACAGTAAAGCTAATAATGTATTCCCAGCTGGAATACAGTGAGTTCACCCCTAATGCAGTGCAATACAGAGGGAGTCAGGTAACACTGAGTTAACACAGCTGGGAGACCTTTCTCATACTGCCATAGTGTATGATAGGGTTTAACAACTATTGCAGGGAGCCAAGCATTGTTCAGCAAGGATGTTAAGGTCTCTGCTTCTTATGAATTTTTCTAATTCATCTATTCCACTGGAAAATTCTGCAAATTTAAATTATTTTATTCCGGAAAGAAATCAAAAGTTTGTGACATTTAACAGTGTGACTTTGAGAAAACAGTGACATTTTTCTATCCTGACAACCAGCTGCAAAATCTCTCTTCTATTGTTTTTTTCATGTGGTTTATCAGCTTTTAATATAAAGCTTTTTAGTCAGTAGAGAGGATTCAGCAGGGAAAATATCAAGCAAAACTCATGACTTTTCAATTGCAATGTCCTTTACCATGGGTCCAAAAGGGCTTCATTTTAGCTTTCAGTTTTGTGGGCTTATTCTGGTAAGTTTGAAATCTATTGGCTTATCATTCTTGGCACTACTTGAAAGAACAGCTGAATATACTGTGAAATACCCTTTAACTAGTCATTTTTTGGAAGTAATAGTGCAGGAGAGAAAAATGTCTTTGTGAATGAGGACTGGGAGAAAACAGCAGCTTAATGGGAAACGTGCAGATGTTTCAGGGAGGTCACTGGACCCTGACAAAAAGGAAGACTTCTAAGCTCACAGACTGACACATCTGAAAATGCACAAAGATAAAATCTTTTTCAAGGCTAGTTTTGTTCTTAACTTCTTAAAAAAAAGCCCACAACAAAACAAAAGGCATCTTGCTATGCTTTGAGGAGAGCCTGGGCATCCAGTGTGGACACCTGATTCTGAAGGTTATGGCTGGACTCTAAAAAGAAAATAAGAAAACAGAAAACAGGTAAGACAAAAGTGTACATGTCCCAGTGTTCAAAGTATGGACAATATAGATCAAACTATGGACTTTTTTGAGGGGCTCACTGACAGGTTATGCAAAATGCTGCAGCTCCAAAGGACCAGCTTTGAACACGTAATATCCCTTTGGCTCAGCACTACATCCCACAGGAGAAAGGGCCAAATTCAGTCCTTACTACAGGATATTGGATGGGAAGATGCCTGTGGAAGAGGAGAAGGCTGTCTGTGCTTTAGGACTGGTGGCTGTATGCTGTTGAAAAACAACTGTGAAACAACTTTAATTCATCCATTTTCCCTAAAAGCATGAGATATTGTCAAAGGTATATCAGTGACACCATCGAAAAAGGAAAAAGTAAATTTCCTGCTAAAATAAAAGAAAAAAACCCACTCAACCCTTGTCTCTTCCTGCACACATAATCTTGGCTTCATCACCAACAAATTTGACAGAAGCTTGAATCACAATTGAACTTCTCTGACATCCAAATAACTCAAAACCTGACAGTGTTAACCTTTTACCCTCATAGTCAGGACAACTTAAAGGGTGAATTGTTTTGTAGACATGGTTCTGCTGATGCTCAATAGCCTGAGATACAGCCCAGTTTAACTCCATGAGTGTTAGTATCTTCTTGACCAAAGAAAAGGAGCTTGTGCTGCCAGTCAGTGCCTCCAAAGCAGCAAATCTCCTGCGTGTAGGTAAGGTGGTTGTAGTCTACTTGGAACAGTATTTACTGCAGTGTAAGACATTTTTTTCTTTGTACCTAATAAAAATACTGAATGAATCATGTGGATCCCTCCAGTCCCTTAAGGACATCAGGAACAACTTAATGGCTATCCTGCCAGATCCTCAAACACACTGAATAAAACCTACCACCCTGTGCTGCATAGAGTCTAATAGCAAGAAATGGGATGCCTGAGAAACAAAGGAGAAATCAGCCCTACTCTGTAATGCATCAGCCGAGAAAACTCTGCAGTGTGTACACTACAATGCTCAACTTCAACATCTCATTAAAAAACAGGAAAAGATCTCTTATTTCAGCTTGATTTTTCCCTCCCCCTTCCTTTTATTATTCTTTTTTCCCTTTTTCAAAGGAAATTTAGTGTCAGAAAAAGACCTCAAGGTCTCAGCCATTGGGATAGGGTTGACACTTTCAATTCTCCATGACACATTCAATTCAGAAGCCCCTGCTCAAGCTGCCAAAGGCACCAATTAGCACCAGTGGTGGAGATTTTATTTATTTAATTTTCACAGAAATCTGTTTAGCAAGACACAACAGGAGCAAACAGCTCTTTGTATGGCTAGAAACAGTTTTACTTGAGTCACTGTCAAAGACAGTATCAGCAGATTACATGGGGATCACATAGCCACGGTTTCACTACAACGACCATTTAGGAATAAGTGATGGGTAAAAGAAGAGCAAGTGGTGAGGACTGTCACACCATTGTGACCATGAATTTCTGCTGACCTGGGTTGCTGAAGATACTTGTGCATTTATGATATATTGTGTAGTTTTCACCATGAAACTTCAAATAATGTAATTTCTCCTCTAAGCAAGATTTTTCTAAAGAGCAGTTACAAAGCTCCTGCCAGGGGAGTTCTGCTCTATGACACAAACTAGTCATTTGTGAAAACCTTGCTCCCAGGCACCCAACAGACCACACACGTCTTTGTTAGTCTTTAAGATACAGCTATGTGACATCAGTAGGTGCATCAATCTGACATTGTTTGTAATACTTTCTCCCAATTCAAACAGACTAATTCCTTCATGAGAGCCCTCTACATTTCTAATTTTGAACAACTAACAAAAGGAAGCACTCTTCCAGTTGGAGATATGGCTTGCTCAGTCCTCACTGGCATTTAGCAGCACTGGGATCTGTATAAGATGCTTTATCTCTCAGCCAGGATTTCATGCTTGAATGGATATGGCAACATCCATCTTGCTTCAGGTAAGAAAAAGTCTCTTACAGTTCCCTAAACTGAATATTCAGTTCCTACATTAAAGTTACCACGAGTTACACATGTGCATCAGTATGGAAAAATAATCATTGGACATGGAGAGGAATTAAAACGTGCACAAGATGCTCTGAAGTTTTGATTTGTTTGAAGAAATATGTGCTGCAGTTTTCCAGGCCCAAGAATCTAATATTTGGGAATTAAAAAAGAACATATATAGGAGATAAAAAAATAATTCAGCCATTCTCATATCCATTGGTCTGATTTATGAGTTTCTATAGTTTTCAACTGTCAAAATTTGTCAGTTTGGATCTCTCTTGTGTTGTGCATATTATCACCTGCTGCCAGTATCTGAACCCTAACCACGGGGTATAGAAATACAAGAACTTATCAGTGTGTCTGCAAAGCCTGCAACAACTTAAAAGTATGAAATCTGCTTTACCTTCTGGGCTAATAAAATAAACACTTCAAAACAGCTATAATGATTATCTGATGATTGAACTCTGTATTCTTTTAGCAAGTAATGGAATCCTGGCAGACAAATTCAATTCAAAATACATTCACATTCAGGACATCAACAAAGTCATCATGTTGTGAATTGAAAATTCCTTTAAAGGCTGCGTTTGAATTCTAATGGGCTGACAGATCAAGGGACTGGAAGGCCCTAGAAGGCTAAATGAGTGAAGTCCTGCTATGTTTCTTTCTTTCTGTGAATGAAGCTCACTTTTGTATGTGCCTTTGCAAGAAGAGCAGGTGCTGGTTTCGTGCAAGATTAGAATCTCAATAGGGATAGTAGCTTCTTGTCAATCCAGCACAGTTCAAGCTAGTTTAAGTTAAGGAGGATTTTTGTTCCCATTTTCCCTCCTTTTCTGATTTCCACACCCACTCTTCTACTACAAAAATTTAAACGTTACACTGCAATTTAACAGGGTTACATTTTAAAAGGGTCTATTGCATTCCAGCTGTTCTGAATGCAGAAATATGTGCTCTGTAAATCACAAATGGCTATCAGAGCAATGTGATTTGCAACCATATCCACCATGACTTACAGTGCTATTTGCCAAAAGGCAATGATGTCATCAAAACATTGTCTTCTGATAAAGCCACCAAAAAGACCTATTGCTACAGGAGTTCAGATGTGTGGTTGGGCAACAAGCTTCTTCATTATATTTGATGCTGTGCAATGGGATTGCATGGCTGACATTTTTTTCTGTGTTACAGATTGTAGTAGTTAGCTAATCTGCATGGAAGACACCGCTAGAGTGTTCAGAAGAAAGGGCATTTCAAAGCTTAAGAGATTTTAGTCTGGTGATCCCAGACAAAACAGATAAACATGTGGATTGTAAAAATACAGACATTCCTGACAAAGGAAAGCAAAGGGTGTTTCCAGAAATAAATGTCCAACTAGTCCTGTAATTTACTGAACAGAAAAAGAAGGCAGCTAAGGAAGGGTTGCATTTTGATTCCTACCTGCACTGTCCTCTTGCTCTGTTTTTTATGGAGACACTCAAAAGTACGATAGCAATGATTTCCTCCCGAAGCAATCCCTGATCAAATTGCTATATACTGCAGAAAACAACCTTTAACGATGCCACCTCCCAATTAGCTCAGGTTTGCTAATAGTTTGATATAATTGGCACCCTGGTGGAAACCGTATTACCAATCCTGTCACCAGCCAGGAAACCGCATTGCAACACTAATGACAGCACACATTATAGCGATGCCACTTCTAATATTAATACATTAGCTGAAAAAAGGCAGGGGCTCATGTGCAAGAAGGATTCACAGCCGGGACATGCCAAATTCCAACGTGGGCTGTATTTTTCCTCTTGGTTGTAACATCCAGGGCAGCAATGCACCAGCCCTAGCGTGCCTTGAACTACCTCTGTCCCATTAAAGTACAAATGCTCTAGGCCAGTAACAGCCCTGTAAATGGCCAGTGAAAAATGATCCCACGGAGCTCAATTTTTTCTTTCCCTGCCTTGCAAGTTATGATGGCCTTTTCTGTTAATTGGCCACAAGTCCTAGTCTGCTGTCAGCCTTCAGCTGCACAGGGGAGCTCTTTTGGAGGAGTCACACTCTGTCATTCCTATACTCTTGAGAATACAAATGCACTCCATAAATGTCCTCCGTCTACAAAATGGAAGTGGATTTCCTGCTCCCCCCCCTTCTTTTTTTGACCTAGATTAAATCAGCTTCATTTTCAAGCCTTTTGGGAAAGCAACTAAGAACTAATATGCACCGGTTGATGTGCCACAACACTTTCCTACCCATTATTATGTAAATTTTGACTAAAGTGTGACACAGATAGAAAAGATATCAAGGGCAAAATTGCTAGAATCTGCTTTTCTTGCTCTCTGAATTCAGCCACTTACATTAAACAGTTTAAAATGGCTAATAGCTGTAAAAGTATCTGAAGAATTTCAATGTACATCTTCTCATAAAAGGCAATGACAGCTTTTGAAATTTCCTGAACTCTTCTGCTGACTGTGTAATGACTGGGAAGCAAATGGTATCAGGCTGTTCCTCTCCAGTTTACTTTAGAAGCAAGGGGTGAACTACATCTGCAGTTTGGTCATACTCATTTGACGTTTGCACTATATAGTGACAAAGGAAAAAAAAACCAAAGCAGATGCAAAATTAGATTATCTGTGACAGCAGGGAAAATAAATAAATAAATACAAATAATGTTTATAGCATTGAGGCAATTCCCTGTTGTTACTAGTTAATCTGTCCCTAAAGAAACCATCACTGCATGCTGGGATCTAAACTGAACTAGAATGGTCTAGACTGATTAGTGGATGAGAGACATTCAAATATAAATTCAGAAAATGCTCTGAAGACACAAATGAACAGTTGATGGTGCTAGATCTATGCATCACTACTGCATCAACATGTTGATCTGCAGGTTGATGGAAACACCACCTCTACCTCCTCCTCCAACCATCCACACAGCATAAATCCCTTGGGAGAGTCATTGCTTTCCTAGTCCAGTGAGAGGAAAGGCTGTCAGTCAAACCACACCAG
Organism: Upupa epops; assembly: GCA_013397515.1. Lineage (NCBI taxonomy): Eukaryota > Metazoa > Chordata > Aves > Bucerotiformes > Upupidae > Upupa > Upupa epops. The sequence continues at coordinate 45,146 of VZRI01009983.1, forward strand.
CAAGAAATCAAGTGACTGCTCAGTACTTCTTGTTGAATTCATGACAGATCTCTTCTCATTTGATGTATAGTCACAAGGTGTGTCCCCCAGGGCTCAGTAGTGCAGACTGTTCTCTTTATTACCTTTATCAATGATCTGGACAAAAGGATTGAGTGCACCCTCAGTTTGCAGATGACACCAAGGTGGGTGGGTATGTAAATCTGCTGGAGGGCAGGGAGGCTGTACAGAGGAATCTGGGCAGGGTGGAATGATGGACCAAGACCAATTGCATGAGCTACAACAAGGCCAAGTACCAGGTCTTTAGGACACAACAATTGAATGCAACACTACAGGCATTGGGATGTGTGGTCGGAAAACTGCCCAGCAGAAAAGGAACAGGGGTGTTGGTCAATAGCAACTGAAAATGAACCAACAGTGTGCCGGGTGACCAAGAAGGCTAATGGCCTCCTGGTTTGCATTAAAAAAGTACAGGCAGCAGAAGTAATGCAGCCATCATCTCCTTCCACTTGGCATTAGGAAGGCCACACGTCCAATCCTGAGTTCAGTTTTGGGGTACTTCACTACAAGAAAGTTATTGAGGTGCTGAAGCATGTCCAAAGAAGGGCAGCAAGGTTAGCAAAGAGTCTAGATAGAATACAAGTACTCTGAGGAGCAACTGAGGCAGCTTCAGGTGTTTAGCCTGGAGAAAAGGAGCCTGCGGAGACACATCACTCTCCACAACTGCTTGAAAGGAGATGGTGGTAAGGTGGGTGTCAGACTCTTCTTCCAAGTAGCAAACGAGAAGTTGAGATGAAATGGACTCAGATTGTGCCAGGGTAGGTTCAGGTTAGATAATAGGAAAAATTTCTTCCCCAAAAGAGTTATTAGCTATTAGAAGAAAATGACCAGGATGGTGGTGGGGACACCAACACTGGAGAATTTAGTGGTGACCTGGTAGTGCTAGGCTAACAGTTGAACCAAAACTATTCTGTGTTTTCTAGATCTCAGGGACAGAAAATAATTCCTATCTTATACATCAGTCCATATGTCTTTTGATAAATACTGCTCGTCAGAGCTTTTAGGAAAAACCTAAATTATTAATAAGGTAGGACAGAAGGGGCAGAGGGTTGTGAGATGGTATTACAGTCTATCTCTGTGAGGACTTTCCCATGGGAAGTGGCTGTACTTGCTACTTGTGAAATACAGAAAATAATTCACAAAATAGAGAAGAGATAAGAAATATATAGTTTTTAATTGAAAATTATTCCAAACAAGGAATAATCCCATCACTATGTACATATATTAAATCATGAAGAAATCTTCAATTTCATGGGAACTTCTCTATAAAACTATAACACAAATAATAGCTTATTTCTAATGCTGCCTTCTCTTAATTTCCCCTTTATTTTAATTTTCTTCTTTTCCTTCTCATTCTCACACTAAGGTGACTTACATTCACTTTCTTTCCTCCTCACACAGATCCTTGCTCTTTTCTTCATAGCATGTGGTCTTTGTTTCTCTTTTCCTTGGCTAGGTAAGAATTACAAATTTGGGTTTACTGGTTTTGAAATGAATTAACATATCATCTGTGCAAGTTAACTCCTAGGTTGGTTCACCTCCTAAATGTGACTTTGGATAGAGCAGAGAAAGAGGGTTCAGAGTACAAATGCTAAAAAATATCAGTAAATGAAACATTAATATGTCCTCCCTTATTAAGCGATTCTTACAGCAGAAAACTGGTGTGACTCTGTATTTCAATTTTAAAAGACTCTGCAAAGACCATGTTTATATAAATTAATGTAGGCAGAGATGCATCTTTCCCTAATGGCATTTCAAAAGCTCTACAGTCTCCAACTGCAATATTCTAGAGTAGAAATCAAACTTCCTAGTACCACATCCTATACTCCTGGATTTCCATCCATGCTTTATCACACTTGAATGCCTGAGAAAGATTATGAAAGACTGATTTTCCCCTATAAAACATCCAGACCACTAGCTCTGATGAAAATTCTAATGGCACTGCAACTCCTGAGAAGCCATTCAAATCCTAGTTCAACTAGGAGGCAACTTTGTAATGAAAAAGACTCATAAAAGCATAGATTTGCCATAAAACAATCCCTTTAAACCCTTGCAATCTTTGAGAGTTAGTTGTGTTTATAAACCTGTACTGTCACTGTGAGAAACCTATGCTCTCCACTGGAAATTATTTTTACTGGTTAAAAGCCAACAGCATCCTGGGCTGCATCACAGAGCACTGCCAGCAGGTCAAGAGGGGTGACCTTTGACCTCTGCTCAGTCCTACTGAGACATTTCTAGAGTTCTGGGTCCTCTTCTGGGCTATCAAGTACATGAGAGACATGGAGATATTGGAAGTCCAGTGAATTGCCCTAAAGATGATGAAGATGCTCAAGCACCTATCACATGAAGACAGAGAGCTGGGACTGTTCAGCCTGGACAGGAAGATGTTCAGAATACTGTCAATATAATTAAGTATCTAAAAGGAAGGGTAAAGAAGATTGAGCCTTCTCAGTGGTGCCCAGTAACAAATCAAGAGCACACGGGAACCAGTTCAGAAAGAGGAAATTGCATTTAAAAATAAGGAAAACAATTTTTTACTGTTAGGGTGATTAAGTGCTGGCAACCAAGTTGTAGATTCTCTATTTTAGGAGTAGAGAAGTCTTGTTTGGATACAGCCCTGAGGAGCCTGCTGTCTCTGGCTCTACTTTGAGGAGGGTCTGGGTGAGATAAATTCCAGAGGTCCCTTTCAACTTCAGCCAGCCTGTCATTCTGTGAAATGATAATGAAGGTATTTAAGTTGCTTTTCTACAACATCCCTGCTAACTCAGTTTAACTTCCTCAGAAAAATATTGCAAGCTTATTTAACTTCAGCAGACACCAGTTAAATTACTGCTTTAACATTATGCTCATCAGATGGGAACAAACTCTCAATCACTAGGAAATTTCTCACACAAGAGGAGCATTTTCATAGCAGGAACAGAGGAATTAATTTTTTGGTATAGATTTTTGTAAAAATCAGAACCAGACATTAAAAACTCATTGTGACCCATATTACCACAGACATGCAGGAAAAGAATCTTTTGGGTCACCCCTTGTTCTCTGAGATTTATCAGACTTACAAGCTCAAAAACTGGTATTATGTTACATACTTCATATAAGAATTTATCTGGTCCTGTTGCATCTAATATGATACAGTTCTGTTTAAATCCCATATATTCCTTTCAGTAAAACAAGAATACCTACTGTCTCAGTTTGGGAAGACAGGTATTGGTTAGGGGAAGCTGGAGTCTCCCTCGGAATGGAGATTGTCAACCCCCTCCCTCCAAAATACCAAATTCTTTTAATTTAAAGGCCTTCAGGCAAAAGATTTGGGAAAAAGGAACAACAATTCTTTACTAAGAATATTTAAAATACCAATAGTATACACAACAAACAAACAAAGAAGGTCCTAGAGACCCTGACAGAGTTAACCTGACACCCTGTT
>VZRI01009986.1:18510-39397 GCA_013397515.1 Upupa epops
TGAGGGGTGGGTATCAGGAGGATAGAGCCAGGCTCTTCTCAAGGTCATCTGGTGATAGGACAAGGGGCAATGGGTGCAAGCTGGAACAGAGGAGGTTCCATATCAATATCAGAAGAAACTTCCTCACAGCGAGGGTACTGGAGCATTGGAACAGGCTGCCCAGGGGGGTTGTGGAGTCTCCTTCTCTGGAGACATTCAAGACCCTCCTGGATCTGTTCCTGTGTGACTTGGTCTAGGTGATTCTGTTGTGGCAGGGGATTGGACTAGATCATCTTTTGACATCCCTTCCAATCCTTAATGATTCTATGATTCTAAGTGTGGTCTGAACAATCAGGTAATGAGGTGGATTGTGAACTGACTGCAGGATGGAAGCCAGAGAGTAGTGGTCAGTGGGACAGAGTCTAGCTGGAGGTTCCACATAAATAGGAGAAGAAACTTCTTTCCAATGAGGGTGACAGCCCTGGAAGGGGCTACTCAGGGAGGTTGTGGAGTCTCCTTCTCTTGAGACATTTAAAATCCTCATGGACTGTTCCTGTGTGACTGGATCTAGGGGATCCTGCTCTGGCAGGGGGATTGGACCGGATGATCTTTGAAGACCCCTAACACTCTGTGATTCTGTGAGTACTTCACAGATCATGACAATCCTTTAGACACACAAGCTGATCTTCTATGGCAACTCCCATGAGACACTGTCTTCAAATTTATTCTTTAAAAAAAGGTGGTCCAAGTAACTGAACATGAGTTAGCCTACTTCTTAATATTGCACATACTTATGGGAATTAAAGAGGTTGCACAACAAACCTATGAGATATCCCTGTCTTCTTTTAGTAGATCCTATTTGTGTTCACACACAGGGGACACCTTCACTCAGACTGGTAAAGAAGGCAACCAGCACATAACGGCCTGAGAATCTTCTGGCTGTTTTCTTATTTTTGAAGGAAATCTGTGGAGTTACTGGAAGCATCACGGTGGCAAATAAAATTTTAAAAGGCAATTGAAAACAAACCAATCAAACAGAAATAGGCAATGAATTGTTTGGTTGTGCCACTTGGTACAGCAAACTGGAACTGTAGCTTGACTTCACCCTCATGCGGGCCTTCATCCTTGTACCCCTGCTTTATGCCCTGGCCAAAACCACATTCACATCAGTCACTCTATCCTTTGGACTCCTGATCTCTTTTGACCCTCAGAAAACCCCTGAGGGTCCTCAGAGATGCTTAATCTTTTGTAACTGGGCGGGAGCAAAACAAATACTGTATTTCAGTCAGGCTTTTTTTATCCTAACCTGAGCTAAATTCCCAGCTGAATCAGAGCAAGTTAGCTCTATCAATTTCCCAGTCCATACCTTGCTAGCAATTGGTTTTCACCTGTCTCTTAGCCAGCTCAGCAGTCTGGTCTTCCCCTGCCCACATGGCTGTCTGAGGACCAGAGGAGCTCTCCTTCAGTGTGACATATGCTGAGATCTTTCAGTTCCTGCTCTTCAGAAAGGCCTTTCCCGAAGAGAGATCTTTTGAGTAGCTGCTATGGAGTCACCTAGGCTTTGGAACTTCACCAGTGAAACAGCAGACCAACATCTATAGTGAGGACAACACAGAGCTTCCCCTGCATGAGCACAGGCTCTGCCAGCCTTTAGGATTGAACACAGATGTTGTTAAAAAAAAAGGATTGTGTAGGCACCAAGAGGCTGAGATCTGGCTCTTTGAAATGGAGGATCCAGCTCTTTCGCCTAAGTTTTGATTTAAAAGCACAGTGACCAAACCAAGCCATCAAGCTAAGGTGTATTTGTTGCCTTCCTTCAAACACGTGTACCACATAGAGTGGCTGCGATAAGGCAATTAGACTCTTCTGATACCATCTGCTGTAGAAATTGCTGGCAGTCCATCAGGTACTAAGTCTCTCAGTCCCACACAGTGGGTTTCACATTTTACTACCAGTCCTTGGTTTCTCTTCCCAGTGCCAGAATAAACATCAAATCAAGCAAAGCTTTAGTCATTACCTCTCATGAACAAAGGCAGAAGACAAACAGCATGAAGTGGGTACACATAAAGCCAGGGCGTGCATTTCCACGCTCTCTGCTTTTCTGATTTTGCCTTGGAAAGATGTTGGTTTCCAGTTGCCATGGCAGCCACATTAACAAATAGCAGCACAGATTTTACACAAATTTTGTAATTGTCAGGAGTTAGGCGTAGTTTAACAGGCAGCCGTCACCTTTTTTCCTCCCTAAAACACATAAACCCATCACTACAGCTTTTCCTCATTGCACATTTCTCATTTCCATGACCATTGCATACATCGCAGCAAAGAGCTTCTAAATTTGATATGCAGAATTATAGAATCCCTGGCTGGAAAAGCTTTCAGAGATCTTCAGACCCAGCCTATCACATGACATCGCCCCAATAAACTAGACCAGGGAACTAAATGCCACACTGTCCTTGAACACCTCCAGGGATGGGGACTCCACCACTGCCCTGCACAGTCCATTCCAGGGTCTATGTACCCTTTCCATGAGGAAGGACTTCCTAACATCCAACCTAACCTTCCCTGGCTTCCTTTGAAAGGAAGGCTAAATTACACACTTCAACACCTGAACATTTCTGCTGCACGCATTTTCTGGCTCATAAGCATTTCTTGAATAAATTACTGAACATCCAGTGGATTCAATATTAACTGTGGTAGGTTTCTTTTCTAGAAAGAGCAACATGTCATGGCAGCTGAAGTATAACACAGTAATAACAGTCTGCACTCGTCTGGTCCCTTCCATCTTCATATTTCCTTTCAAAGCATTCCAAATATTGATCAAAAATATTGATTGCTTGGAAATAAAGACACATTGTAAGGCTAAAGAAAATAAGATCCCATCTCAGAGGAACAGAAAAAGTCTGATGAACCAGAAATCATCACAAAATCACAGAATAATCCTGGTTGGAAATGACTTCCCAGATCACCGAGCCCAACCATCCTCACACCAACAAAAAGCCTCAATACCTCATCAGTCGAAAAACACAAACTAACCCTCTCCATGCTGCCACTCTAGCAGGGCATGAAGCACCATGGCTATGTGGTTCTTCAACACCTCCAGGGATGGGGACTCCACCCCCTCCCTAGGAAGGCCCTGCCAGTGCCGAACCACTCTTTCTGTGAAGAATTTCTTCCTCAGATCCAATCTAAACCTCCCCTGCCTCAACTGCAGACCATTGCCCCTGGTTCTGTCAGCAGTCACCAAGGAGAAGAGGCCAACACCCACCTCTCCACAACCTCCCTTCAGACAGTTGTAGAGTGTAAGGAGGTCCCCCCACTCAGCCTCCTCTTCTTCAAACTAGCCCTGCCCAACTTCCCCAGCCTCTCCTCATATGACTGGTTCTCTAAAGCTCTCACGAGATTGCTAGCTCTCCTCTGGACCCGTTCCAGCATCTCCATGTCTTTCCTATCATGAGGAGCCCAGAACTGAACACAGTACTTGAGATGAGGCCTCACAAGGGCAGAGTAGAAGGGCACGAGAACTTACGTTCTCCTGCTGACCATGCTGCTCCTGATCCAGGCCAGGATCCTGTTGGTGCTCTTGGTCACCTGGGCACACTGCTGGCTCCTATGAAGCTGGCTGTCTACCAGCACCCCCAGGTCCTTTTGTCTGGCAGCTTTCGAGTCACTCATCCCCCAACCTGTAGTGTTGCCTGGGGATGTTGTGACCAAAATGCAGGACCCAGCACTTGGCCTTGTCATACTTTACACAATCATGGGAGGAATGAAGAAGTGACTAACTACTCTCAAACCCCAAGAATTTCTCAGCTTTGTGTTGGTCAGATAAGGCAGATAAAGCTTCCCAAAAAGCATCATATGATAAAGATTTTACGGATCTATTCAAATACAGCCATGGCGTATTTGAATACAGATACATCTATAAAAAAAAAACAACAGAAATGGCACCTGAGTTGGCTGAAGTTCTATTCCTCATTCATCTCTCATCTCCTTATCCAGAGTAGTGACTTTGCTCCTGCACTGCATTTGCTTTCCACTCCACAAAGGTATTACACTACCTCCCACAAGGGATTTCCTCCAGGCTCTTAAATAGCACCACTGCAAGATGTGTTCAAGAGAATTGAGCTGGCAGACAACACTTCACATGACTGCAATGGCACATTTCACAGACTGTTAGGATTGGAAGGGACCTCCAAAGATCATCCAGTCCAATCCCCCTGCCACAGTAGGTTCTCTGAGATCCAGTCACATAAGAACAGTCCAGGCAGGTTTTAAACATCTCCAGAAAAGGAGACTCCACAACCTCCCTGGGCAGCCCCTTCCAGGGCTCTGTCACTCTCACCAGGAAGAAGTTTCTTCTCATCTTTATGTGGAACCTCCTCTGTTCCAGCTGACACTTGTCGTCCCTTGTCCTACTATTGGGTGGCACTGAGCAGAGCCTGACTCCTTCCTCCTGACACCTGCCCTTTCCATATTGATCAACATTCATGGTGTTACCTCTCACTTTCTTTTTTTCTAAGCTGAAGAGACCCAGCTCCCTCAGCCTTTCCTCATCAGGGAGATGCTCCACTCCCTTCATCATCTCTGTGGCTCTGCACTGGACTTTCTCAAGCAGTTCTTTGTCCTTCTGGAACTGAGGGGCTCAAAACCAGACCATACTCCAGATGTGGTCTCACCAGGGCAGAGTAGAAGGGGAGGAGAACCTCCCTCGATCTACTAACCACCCCAGTTTGCCAATGGCCTTCTTGGCCACCAGGGCCCATTGGTGGCTCCTGGTCATCCTGCTGGCCACCAGGACCCCCAGGTCCCTTTCTCCTGTGCTGCTCTCCAGCAGGTCAGTCACAAGGTTGTTGTTGCCCAGATGCCAGACTCTACGTTGTTTTTGTTGAATTTCATTCAGTTCCTTCCTGCCCAGCTCCCAGCCTGTCCCACTGAATGGCAGCCAGCCCTCTGGGGTGTCAGCCACTCCTCCCAGCTTTATGCCATCAGCAGACTTGCTGACAGTGCACTCTAATCCCTCATCCACGTCATTAATGAGTATATTGAACAGTACTGGTCACAGTACTGGTCCTTGGGGAGACTGCCCTAGATACAGGCCTCCAACTTGACTCTGTCCCCTTGACCACTCCTCTGTCTATTCCTGCATGAGGAAGACACTAGAGTACCAGGATAAAATTCTACAGAAGATTCTTATAGCAGGTACATTAAATCCAGTCCTGTTTTTTCTTTATTTTGTATCTGGAAAGAGGGTAAAGCCACCTTTTATCCAACACTTCCTTTTACTTCTGCAGTAAATCCTGTTTGAACTGAGCATCTCTTGTCCATATCCAGTTGCTTTGATAAAGCTAATGAGAAGTAGATAAATTAGTGTTGAGCTATTTAAACCCACTCTTTCCACAAATACTGTGAAATGAAGTGTTTTCTCCTCCTGAGGGTTAGAAAAAATTGTTTTAACTTTTTGATGATTTTAGCAGCAAGTATTCATTGCCAGCAAAGAGAAAGTGTACCACAAGGGCAAATTCCCTTCCTTTGCAATCCACATCATCTAACTGCGATAAGCAGCTGCTTATTTCACCTACTGTTAAAGCTGACCTCAGAGATCCTGCACCAGCCAACCAGGGTCTGCACCTATTTTCATAGGGATTTCTCTCCCAATATGTCCTAAGTATTCCTAAAGCATTTCTAGACCAGCTTCCATTTAAAAAATAGCTCACAAGCCTGTTGCACTGTAGAGTGGATTCACTTTACTTACCCCAGGTGGAGCACATAGCAGTCTGACAGCTCTCAGGGCTACTATATTCCACATTCTCTGGACTGCTGTGAAGGAAAAAATATGTCCACTTAATAACCAATCTATCTAAACTCCCTAAAGGGTCAGAACTGCCGAGCATGGGGTGACAGTCAGACTTGAGGACTAAAAGGTGTCAAAAGGTTCTTAAATGTATAGTTTATGCAAGATTGATTTTACATCTTATTTCTAGTAGCTTCCACAGACTGACATCATTCAGCAGCATTACTAGAAGATTTTTCAATATTTTCTTTATTTAAAGGAATTATCATTTCTCATAAGATGTTGAACTAGGAACAGTTCACCAGTGACTGAATTGAGTGTAAGGGTAGCAATCTCCCCTCCCTCACAAGGCTAGCATGTATTTATTCAGATTATTTATTTCAGGGAATATTTGATAATTTTCAATACTAAACTGAATGAACACCAGAAGTATTCACCGTGCATCAGCAAGGAGTAAAAACTGTCCTTTCCACTCCTCAAAATTTAGTAGCTCTATGTGCCTACAATATTCATCAGCTCTTGCCTTCACTTTCTCTTACTCTCTCACTCAGTGGGGATAAGGAAAGTTACACACTGCTGTCCCATGATTCATCCTGAATGCAAAACTACCCTTTTACTATGAAAGTTAATCACCATTTTCCTCTCACTTGATGTCACAGTTGGCAATTCTCTAGCATCATCACTGAGTGGCCATGTGTAAATCACTTCCCATATCTTCACTGCATCCAAGTGTGGGTAGTAGCAACTAAACTAAGCTATTTCAAGAGGTTCTTTTTTTTTACCTACTCATAATCTGACTCATTTTAAGACAGCGTTAGATATTAGAGATTAAACTACACTAAATCCCAGCAGATATAAAGCAACATATCTTTTAATCAGGGTTTCCTTGGTTGCGGTGTTTCTTTTGGTTTCTTTATCCATGCTGCCATCTTCTTCTCCAATATTTATTTATGTCAGGGGAGAGTCATGTACATTTTTCCACTGCCTGCCAATAAGACAATTGTTGTTTGGCTCAAGCTGCACAAAGTATTCTTGAGGAGAGCAGAGACGTTGTTTGTCCTCACCATTTGTCAGTCTTCTGCTGTGTAAAACGGATGCTGTGTTTTACACCCCATTCCTAACTACTCGTTACTGGTGGATCTTCTGTATCTATTTCACAGTCTCTCTCCTTGGTTCCCAAAGAGCTAGATGCACTTTTAAATGTCTGGCTCTTTCCTCCTCTATGTTTGTGCAGTGTGCTAACTCTATCAGAATACTTGGTTAAGCCTGCATTGCATTAGGATTTGCGTGTGGCTCAGGAAGCAGCCCCTCGGGTTTCACAGATAGACAATGCCACTACCAAACCCTTTGTACATTATCAGGAGAGCTGTGAAAACTGCAAACAGGTGTCTGGTTCTTGGACAACTGCCTTTAAATGAAACAGTTCAGAATTTCCACTTTTATTTCTACAGTTCTGTATCAACCGCTCTGAAGCACCAGTGTTAAATGCAAACTCTGTTATGACTGCATATATATTTCACTAAAATAAACCCCATGTCCTGCATTACCTGTGTTCCTCTCATTCACTCGTTCTCCAGTTATGCAACAACCTACTCTGCGGTACCCACCACACCTACCCCAGGTGTTTTATTCAATTTACACACAGCTTGCTCAAAAGGAATGATGAAACTGATACCTCACAGCATAGCTTCTCAGCCTATAAATTACAATTACCCTCAACACAGAGAGATATGAATGTGGAAAAGGTACTCAGAAGTACAAAAACATTGCAGTGAAGCATCATTAAACATTGTGAGAAAGGACTTTGTTGTTATCAGGTTAAAATCCCAGAGGAAACCAAGAGATTTATGTGGGAAATACAGAGTGCATATAGTTGAAGATGTAGAGACTGGGGAGTACAGAGTAGGAAAACCCAAGGCACTGATGAAAGATGACATAGCAACAGATCAGGAGTAAAAATAGAAGCATAATTTGAAAAGTTTACAGATAATACCAAGCTCAGTGGTGCTCTCTGTAAATCAGAGGGGTGGGAGGTCATCCAGAAGAACCTGGACAAACAGGAAAGGTGGGCCCTGATGAGCCTCATTGGGTTCAACAAAGCCACATGCAGGGTCCTGCATCTGGATAGGAACAATCCTTTCTACCAATACAGGCTGGGAGAGGAGGTGACAGAAAGCAGCTCTGAGGAAAAGGACTTGGGAATTCTAATGGATGAGAAGCTGGATGCGAGCAGACAGTATATGCTTGCAGCTCAGAAGGCCAACCACATCCTGGGCTGCATCAAAAGAAGAGCGGCCAGCAGAGGGGATTCTGCCCTGCAATTCTACTCTAATAAGGTCTCACCTGGAGTTCTGAGCCCTCACTACAGGAAGGCCAAGAACCTGATGGAGCAGGTTCAGAAGAGGACATGAAAATGATCAGGGGGCTGGAGCCTCCCTGCTATAAGGACAAGATAAGGGAGCTGGGGTTGTCAGCCTGGAGAAGAGAAGGCTTGGGAGACCTGATAGCAACCTTCCAATCCCTGATGGGGGCTACAGTGGGGCTCTGGGCAACCTGCTCAGGTTGAGGCTGTACCTGCTCCCTGCAGGGGGGTTGGACTGGATGCCTTTTGGAGGTCCCTTCCAACCTGGGTCATTCTATGATTGAGAAATGCATACTCAACCATCTTAAAGAGATTCACTGACTTCTAATGAGATAGCTCTACTTAAATGGTAAGGATGATTCTGCAAAGAACCCTTTCCCAAAATGTAGTGATAATTTCTTGTAGTACAATCCCTCTTCAAAAAACCCTAATCTTTTGGTCTTAGCACCAAAAGAGTCAAAACGGAAGAGTGATCTCAAAAAATCAGAGATCTTTTTTTCATCCGTGCTCTCACTCTGAATGTACTCACAAAATCAGGGGTTCACTGTGCAGAAGGGGAAATAATTTAGGTCAAAAGGTTTATTTATAAAAACCAATGAAAATCCATCATCACAAGTAACAGAAATATAAAAGTAGCTGGAAATATAATTACATGCAGTGGCACCCAGATAATAATGAGGTAGAGGAAGAACTGCAGATGAATGAAAGACAATTTGAACAGAAAAGTAGTCACTTCAGTATTAACCAACATAACAAATGCCAGCAGTATTTCTGAGTGTGAAACTCAATTATAATCTGTGTGTTGTAGCTACTGTATCACAAGAAACTGATTGCAAGGGCTTTGTTCATGTAACATACATCAGTGTGCCCAGATGGCACCAAAGGCCAATGGCATCCTGGCTTGTATCAGCAATAGTGTGGCCAGCAGGACTAGGAATGTCATTCTCCCCTGTACTGGGCACTAGGGAGGCCTCCCCTCAAGTACTGGGGCAGTCCAGGGCCGCTAGCTTCAAGAAAGAGATGGAGCAGGTTCAGAGGAGCAATGAGGCTGGGGAAGGGACTGGAGGGAAAGTCTGATGAGGAAAGGCTGAGGGCACTGGGACTGTTTAGCCTGGAGAAGAGGAGACTCAGGAGGAACCTTATAACTCTCCATAACTACCTGAAGGAAAGTTGTATACAGGAAAGTTGTGGTCATGCATTGCTCCCAGGCAACTAGTGCCAGGAGGAGAGGGCAGGACATGAGGCTGCACCAAGGAAGGATTAAGTTAGATGTTAGGACACCCTTCCTCATGGAAAGGTTGGTTAGACACTGGAATGGACTGCCCAAGGAGGTGGTGGAGTCCCCATCCCTGGAGGTGTTGAAGAAAAGACTGGATGTGGCCTGTACTGCCCGTGGTCTAGCCTATTGTGGTGATGTCAGGCCATGGGCTGGGCTGGATGAGCTCAGAGGTCTTTTCCAGCCTTCTGTGATTCTGTGATCTGTGTAAAAATCCACCTGGATACTGTTAATTGAATGTGGAAAAGATATGTAGACAGGATATAGAGAAGTAGTCAACTTGTGCTTTTAAATCCTAAACCAAAAGATCTACATCAGATTCCATATGCCCAAAGCTTCACACGTTTCATTTGCTGTTCCAAAATGTTCCAATAAATTTATTTATGATGTCAGAATCCAGAACTTGCAGTAGCACTTGAATTGAGTCACAATGACACTCAGCAACGTGAACTACACACCATGTTTCCAGCAATGTAAACTTCCACACAGTCATTCAGGTTGGAAAAGACCCTTTGGATCATCAAGTCCAACCATCAACTCTGCTCCACAAGTTCACGCCTAAACTCTATCCCCTAACCACATCTAAGTGACTCTTGAAAATATCCAGGGATTGAGATTCAACCACCTCTCTGGGCAGCCTGTTCCAGTGTTCGACCACTCTTTCTGTTTAGAACTTCTTCCTGATGTTCAGTCTAAACCTCCCCTGTTGCAGCTTGGAGCCCTTCCCTATGGTTCTGTCACTAATGACCTGTGAGAAGAGATCAGCATCAACCTCTACAATGTCCTTTCAGGTTGTTGTGGAGAGTGATGAGGTCTCCCCTTAGCCTCCTCTTCCTCAAACAAAACAGTCCCAGCTCCTTCAGTCTTTCCTGATAAGATCTATTTTCCAGACCCTTCACCAACTTCGTTGCCCTCCTCTACACTCATTCTAGCACCTTGATGTCTTTCTTGTACTGTTGTGCCCAGAACTGGACACAATACTCAAGGTGTAGCCTCAATAGCGGAGTATAGCGGGACAATCACCTCCCTCCTTCTGCTGATCACACAGTTTCTAATACAAGCCAGGATGCTGTTGGACTTCTTGTTCACCTGAGCATACTGCTGGCTCCTATTTAGCTGCTTGTCAATTAGAACTGGCCTCCAGTTCCTCCTGTTTGTTACCCATGCTGTGTGCATTGGTGTAGATGCACCTGAGCTGGGCCACATTTTGGGTGGGAGAAGCCCTAATACCCTTCTGATCATACTCTGTTGTTTCCATAGTAACCAACCTCTCATCAACCCTTATGTTCTTCCTGCAACACGGGATGTCATTCTCCTCCTTTGCCAAGACACAAGAGTGTAAGATCTTTCTAGCACATTTGCCTCCCACACACTCTGGCACCTCACATTAAGGCTCTTTTCTACTGACCCCTTTATCATCCCTGCCCCACTTCAAACCTAGTTTAAAGCTCAGACAATGAGCCCGGCCAATTCCTTTCCTAAAACTCTTTTCCCCCTGTGGGATAGGCTATTCCCATCTGTTGCCAACACAAGTGGTGTTCTGTAAATCAAAAATCAACATTACAAAGAATTCATGTTTTCATTGAGTCTCCTCATTTCCCTGCCTCTGATGGCAACTGCATTTTCATCCTAACAGTTTCACCACAGCTAAGGTAAAACTGCTTTGGCATTGTATAGGAAGTATTTGAGAGGATAATTAAACAGTAATATGGTGTCTCCTGCTTTTCAAGTCCCTGAACAATTTCCCAAGTGTAGGTTAGGAGCCGCAGACCAAACAGTGTCCTGGTCAGACTGCAGTTTGATTACATGGCTTTCCTCTTATCCAGTTCTGTCTAAACTGGATACTTCCACAAGTAAAGCCACTTTTGTTTTCCAAGCTGTCCTTGATCACTCTTTTCTACCCATTGCTTTCTGTGGTTTCCCACCAGTACTTCCACCACCTGGTACTTAACCAGAAACAGCAATACTGGGAATGATGACCTCAGAACATCACACAGCTACAGATGTTCTTAAGTACCACATTGTCTAACCCACCTCGCAGTCAGCCCAGATGTCCTGGTAATTAAAACCTGGATACCATCCAGGGGCCAGTGTACAACATGGTCCCAAAATTCCATGCTCTGTAGAGACACTCTGGTTTTATTAATAAATCATTGTAGGAAAATAGATTTAATGAGCGTTACATCAACAGAAACAAATATAAACCAGGATGAGGATTTAGAGTGAAGGAACTGTGGCTCATTCCCACATTCGCTGTTGGTCTAATCACTATTTAGATATTCTCTAACTACAGTGCACTGGAATTTTCATGAAAGTGCATTTTTCACTCATCTTTTAGTTATTGTATTTCAGCTTCTTTCCTTCCTGTTACATTGCCAATCACAGAATTATTGAGTCTCGAAAAGACCTCCAAGATCATAAAGTCCAGCCTATGACCTGGCATCAGCTATACCAGGTCACTAAGGGCTACAGCCAGGCTGTCCTTCAACATCTCCAGGGATGGGGACTCCAACACCTTCCTGTGCAGTCCATTCCAGTGTCTATGTGCCCTTTCCATGAGGAAGGACTTCCTAACATCCAACATAATTCTCCCCTGGCTCAGCTTCAGGCCCTGCTCTATCATCCTGGCTCTAGTTTCCCTGGAGAAGAGCCTGACCCGCGCCTGTCTACAACCTCTCTTCATGTAGTTACAGAGAAAGAGAAGGTCCCCTCTGAGTCTCCTCTTCTTCAGGCTAAACACCCTCAGCTCCCTCAGCCTCTCCTCAACAGACTTTCCCTCCAGTCCCTTTCCCAGCTGCATGGCTCCTCTGGACCCGTTCCAGCTCCTCAATCTCTATCTAGAAGTGAGTGACTCAGAACTGCCCCCAGTACTCAAGGGGAGGCCTCCCCCCTGCCCAGTACAGGCGCAGAACGACATCCCTAGTCTTGCTGACCACACTATTGCTGATACAAGCCAGGATGCCATTGGCCTTTTGTGCCATCTGGGCACACTGCTGGCTCCTGTTGAGCTGGTTGTTACCCAGTACTGCTAGGGCCCTCTCTGGCACGCTGCTCTAGAGCCACTCATCCCCAAAGTGTAAGACACTGCACTTGGNATTGTGGCCAAAACGTAGGACCTTGCCCTTGGCCCTGTTAAACCTCAGCCCATTGGGCTCTGTCCATTGACCCAGCCCATCTAGGTCTCTCTACAGTGCCTTCCTCTCACAAATTTACTAAGGGTAGATTTGATCCCCTCATCCAGGTCATCAGCAAAGATGTTGAACAGAACTGAACCCAGCACTGATCCCTGGGGGACACCACTACTCACTGGACACCACCTGGATGGGGCACCATTCACAACCACTCTCTTGTGCCCAGTCATTCAGCCGGTTTTTAACCCAGTGGAGGATGCACTCATCCAAGCCTTGGGCTGCCAGCTTTCCCAGGAGGATGCTGTGGGAGATAGAGTGGAAGGCTTTGCTGAAGTCTAGGTAGGCCACATCCATAGCTTCCCCTCATCCACTTGGTGGTTCACCCAGTGGTAGAATGAGATCAGGAATTTAGATAAGAAAACTTAAAGAATTATTGCCACAAGTAGGGAGGCTTAGGTGCTGTTGTGCTGAAGAAATCTCAGAGGGGCACATCCTTTAACAAAGAAACCTCACATTAACATTTAAATGCTTATTCAAAGGAAATACTTATCTAACAGCTCTCCCTTAGCTCTGAGAAGACAAAAAGTCTCTTACCCACAGGTTTTCAGTCAAGCTTTCTTTTAAGTAAAAAAAAAACACTTGAAACAGTGAAAAATACCATAAACGGCAAACAGACCTGATAGCAGTGCAATACACTGCAGGGGCCTTGGACTAGCTGACATTTGGAGATGTCTTCCAACCCAGACCATTCTATGACATTAGCCAAACATTTTAGGATTATTTTTATTCTATGGAAGTCAAACATGTGTGCTCTGGAACAAATATTATATGTATTGATTATCAGAACATGAATGCTTCTTCATTACACAAGTGATCTCCAATACTCTTAACAGACCTTATCAAAAAGGATGCACTTACAAAAGGGACACAGCATCTTCTTCTACCTGTATGTTCTTTGCCATCAGACTACCTGTAGAGAGTAACCGCACTTGACATGATCAGCCAACTCCACACATCATTCACTACACATCACTGATAAAGCTAGACTTGTCATTCTAGGTTAGGTGTTTGGACACAGTCACAGCAAAGGACCAATGGCCACAGTGAGTGGTTTTTTATTGTACTGTTCGTTTCACCTCTACTAATTGCCTAAAGATTAAACCATAGCAAACCAAAAGCAAGAGGAATATGTGAATGAAAAGGATAATGAACATATCTTTAATGCTATAGAAGGCAGGGGGATTGGACTGGATTATCTTTCTAGGTCCCTTCCAATCCCTGACATTCTGTGATTCTGTAACTTCTCCTTAGTCACACACTCGCATTCTGAGGTTGACACCCACTGCTGCAAAGGGTTAAACTTTATTCTGTAACTCAGGGAAAAGTTAAACAACATAAGCATGTGGGAGGTAACTGCAGTTATGGAATGGGCTGATCAGATATCATGGTAACAGAAACCAGATAATTGTCTTAGACAGAGCCAATTGAGTGGCCAGAAAAGGCTACCTTCCCTAATAGAATGGAGGAGCTATTAATAAGAACATTAATTAAAAAAAATTTATGTCCCTTTGAACTAACTAACATATCTAATCATTTACTAAAGGGCATAAATCTGCCTCATGAAAGCAAAATGACACAGCATTGGGTTCCCAACATTAACATTGAAATCTGGCTACACAAAAGTCACAGCACAATCTAAAATTGCACTCATAAGGAGAAAGAAATAAGGACCTTTCTTTTCCAATCACAATCCACAGGGTTTGTGCTAAGAGCACTACAGTAACCAAGACAACAGCAAAAATGCTTATTGCAAATTCAGGTTATAAAGAGTATGGAGAACACAGTGACCAGGCCATTCTTTCCTTCAGATATAGAGCAGTCATCTGTATTAGCAGAAGATCTCATTAAGATTAAAGCTTTTCTCATCTAATTAATATTAACTCTTGCATGTATCATACTCAGGTTTAGCTGGCACATGGTTAGAGGTTCAAATCGGGAAGCAGAGAATCCCTAAGTCATACCACCACACTAAACAGAAGCAAATCATACAATTCCCTGAGACACAAAGCACAGGTTAGAAATGTTAGCATTAGGAAGGGCCCCAACAGGTATATTGACCTGTCGTGCATTCTCTTGTGCTGCAGTGTATTGTACCCAACAGTGCTCTTTCTCTTTATGTCTGTTAGATCTCCACACATAGTTAAGTCCTCCCAGTATGTGGAGTAGCATTGCATTCAAAACTGAATGCTTTATAGGAGAGGACAAAACAACACTCCTGCATTAACCAGTCTTGAACTGTAGCAACTCCACACAACCCGCATGCGTTTCTGAACTTTGAGATAGGTTCTATTTATTTTCAGTGCACCTCTGCTCTGCTGCTTTCTAGTCAGTTGAATGCTTATCTATACAAAACCATCTGAGTTATGGTCACCATTTCTTTCAAGTCCATGGCTGCTCTAGCTTTCCTGACAACTGCAGAATGACCTCATTCTTCACATTCATATGTTCTTCCCATAAATAAATTGCTCAGGCCACCTAAGTTCATTTCGAAGTGGAGTATTCTTTTGCTAAGCACTGTAGCACGTCAGTCATCCAGACAGGTGATTGCCTTTAGCCACCTAATTCATCACCACCCTTCTCAGCACACACCTTTCCTTTGCACATGCCCACAGGCTTAATGCAAAGCTTACAGGAACAAAAGGGCTTAAGGGAAACTTTTTCCTACTCAGGTTCCTTTTTATGCAGCTGTATTTTCTAACATGCAGTTCCTGATACAAAACTTACATTCGAATCAACATACTTCTCCCTGTTCCTGTGAGCAGTCACTATAATATCACAAGACTGTTAGGGATTGGAAGGGACCTTGAAAGAGCATCCAGTCCAATCCCCCTCCCACAGCCGGATCCCCTAGATCCAGTCGCACAGGAATAGTGCAGGCGGGTTTTAAACATCTTCCAAGAAGAAGACTCCACAACCCCACCCTGGGCAGCCCCTTCCAGTGCTCTGTCACCCTCACCCGGAAGAAGTTTCTTCTCATCTTTATGTGGAACCTTCTCTGTTCCAGATGACACCCAGTGCCTCTTGTCCTATCATTGGTGGCCACTGAGCAGAGCCTGGTTCCTTTGTCCTGACACCCTTTCCATACTGATCAACATGAATGGGGTCACCTCTAAGTCTCCTTTTTTCCCAAATTAAAAAGACCCAGCTCCTTCAGTCTAGACATGTTCCTGTGCGACTGGATCTAGGTGATCCTGCTCTGGCAGGGGGGTGGGACTGGATGATCTTTTGAGGTCCTTTCCAATCCCTACAGTGATAAGACAGTAAACAGCAGCAAAGATGAGGTTAACCTATATACAGGGTGCTTCTAGGAGAAATCACTCTGCTGCCATTGTAATGCATGGCTGTACTTTCCCCCTTCTTCTATTTAAAAATCAATTAAGAC
This sequence comes from Upupa epops, assembly GCA_013397515.1. NCBI lineage: Eukaryota > Metazoa > Chordata > Aves > Bucerotiformes > Upupidae > Upupa > Upupa epops. The sequence continues at coordinate 34,489 of VZRI01009986.1, forward strand.
CTTTAAAACAAAAAAGTTACTGCCACAGAGCACTGCAAGCTGTTCAATCACATCTTTACCCTTACTACCCTACTGGTAGATGGAGAGATAATAGTTAGATATAAACAGTTCTAGTTGATTGGATGCTAATACAGAAATGAAATGGAGTTGGTTCTTATTTATCCAAGAGTCTTGTTGCTCACCCTTATTTGTCTGGGTTTGCCTGACACTCTGCTGCTGCACTGCAGTTGAATTAAAAGGCCAACTAGCAGACAAAATACAACTCTCCTCGTTTAAAAAATGCCATTATATTTGAAAAGTCACCTTGCTTCCAAGCCCAGGCCTTTCTGCTGCTGGTATCAAGAGCCTCTACCCTCCCAAACCAGAAAAATAATAGGATTTAACACCAAATGCTTCTGTCACTGCAGATATTAGTATTAGGGATGACAAAGATCCCTGTTCTTTGCCACAGCCTCTGCCTTCTTTAGGAGCAAATCTGCAAGATACGAATCAAAATTGTGCAGGAGCATATTGCCATGGAAATACTTACAAATGCCTTTGTTTCTGACTCACACTACCAGAGAGTTTCCAGCTTGCTGGGAATGACTCAAGTGTTTATCTCCCGGTTGCAAATTAGATCCCAGTTATGTCTGGATTCTGAAAGTATCCCCTTTTCTCATTATTATCTCTCTTGAGTTAAGCTCCACAGCTCCTGCCCCATGAAATAGTGTCTATGCTTTTTGCTTTTCTGTTCTACAAACAGATCTGACAGAAGTCTCAGCTTTAAATATAAATAGGTAAAGACAACTCCTTTCCCCAAATACCTTTTAATGCCCCAAATACCTTTTGATGCTAACAAGGCTCTAAACAATCCTGTTTTTAGGAAAGGAGTTGCTAGATGCTGTTGGGGAGTTAGTTGTGTTTCGGTGCAGTACGTTTCTGCAAAGCTAACTGCTGTTCCACATTCACAATGTAACATCTGTCAAAAATCTTGTTTATAGTTTGATCCTATCCACTAAACATTTTGACTAGCAAATGCAACAGGAATCAGTCCTAGTAGCCTTTGGCAAGTATTTTGTCTTTGCTGGCATCTTTTCTTCAGCAATTGGGGTTTTACGGTGTAGAAGACACTCTTAGTTTTCGAAGAGAGACAATAGGCCAACGACTTTTAATAGAACAAAGCAAGAGGAACAATATAAAGGCAAATCCTTTGCAGATAGTAACAAGTTGCAATGTAACCTCGGCTGTCAAGAGAAAATCCAAACGGCATTATGAGTTGTTAAGCAGAGCCTATTCAGCCTGTCCTTTAGACAAGCTCTGGTAAGTGACATGACTGATTAATAAGTTTTCTAAGCAACAATAAACGATGATTCAAAGGACAGTGGTCACCTTTACAAGATGATTGCATAAATCCTGCATCTCAGATTATCTCTGTGCTGTTCCGCTTATGCTCCCTGGGCGCTGTCAAAGGAATTAAAATTGCAAGCACACGAGTTGTCACTAGGAAAGGTAGACGCGCGTAATATTGATCCAGCAATGCCTACATGCCATTCTTTTACTGCCAACTCATCCCTTTCTCTTACAATGCTGTTGTTGATAAAATACTCGTTCACTTAATTACCTTCATTAATGAGCAACCAAAAGCTCCAAAGCATGCAACAAAGACAAGAGACTAATTAGGTATTGAGTTGTCCTTATCAGGTTAAGTTCAGTTAATTCATGACTGTTCCCACCAATTGTTTCAGAGAGTAGGTATTTTTCTTCCTAGATGGAGAAAATGTAATGAAAAAAATGAAGGACAGTAATACTTTAGCCCCACTAAAGCAGGGTCAGCCTGATGTTATCTTTATGAGATGGCAGAGAGGGACCTGGCAGTACTGGTCAACAGCTGGCTAAATATGAGCCAGCAGTGTGCCCACATGCCATCCTGGCTTGGATCAGCAATAGTGTGGACAAGAGGACTAGGGACATAATTCTCCCCCTGTACTGGGCACCGGGGAGGCTTCACCTCAAGTACTAGGGGCAGTTCTGAGCCAGCCACTTCAAAAAAGACATTGACGGGCTGGAGCAAGTCCAGAGGAGCAACAAGGCTGGAGAAGAGACTGGAGGGAAAGTCTTATGAAGAGAGGCTGCGGGAGCTGGGGGTGTTTACTCTGGAGGAGACTCTGGAGGGGACCTTGCCACAATCTATAACTACCTGAAGGGACACTGTAGTCAGGAAGGGATCAGACTCTTCTCCCAGACACCTAGAGACAGTACAAGATGGCAGGACCTGAAGCTACTACGGGAAGGATAGGTTGGATGTTAGGAAGCCTTACTTCACAGAAAGGGTGCTCAGGGCCTGGAATGGACTGCCCAGAGAAGTGTTGGAGTCCCTATTCCTGGAGGTGTTTAAAGACAGACTGGACACGGCACGTGCTGCTATGGTCTAGCTGACGTGGTGACGTCAGGTCATGGGCTGGGCTGGATGAGCTCAGAGGGCTTTCAGCCTCAAGGATTCTGTGATTCTGAGATGTGCAGAAGATGTAAAACTGAACTATGTTTTCAAGCCAAATCAGCAGAGCAACAACATAACAGCAGTAAGATAACACATTCTGAAGCAGATTGAATCTCCGTCTGATCAAAGGCAAAAGGCTTTGATATGTATAAGGGAAAAGAAAATTTCCTTGAAAAGGTGATACTGTATCATCTGTCTTAGGAAATCAGACAATATCTCTTGATAGCATTTTCTGACTTCCATGACACCACAACACATGTTGGTATTGCCCACACTATAAAAACACAAAGAATTCACTGCTCCAATGCAGTCAACTTCATTCTCTTGTTATACAGTGTCGCAGTTTATCTATCTCACACCTGACCCCAGGAGCATTTTTAATAGGACAGAAATGTTGACTTGCAGAAGTTAAGATCAGAGAACACAGAATTATGGAGGATTGAAAAGACCTCTGAGCTCATCCGGCCCGGCCCACCCATCACCTAACATCACCACAGTCAGCTAGGTCATGGCACTAAGTTCCACATCCAGTCACATCCAGAGAAATGGACCTAAGCAGCAGAGTGTCCAGGTGGCCAAGAAGGCCAACAGGATCCTGGCCTGGATCAGCAACAGTGTGGTCAGCAGGAGAAGCGAAGTTCTGGTGCCCTTGTACTCAGCTCTTGTGAGACCTCATCTTGAATACTGTGTGCAGTTCTGGGCCCTTTATGATAGGAAAAACATGAAGATACTGGAAAAAGTAGAGTCCAGAGCAGAGCTACCAAGCTCGTGAGGGTTTAGAGAACCAGTTGTATGACAAGAGGCTGAGGGAGCTGTGCAGGTTTAGTTTGGAGAAGAGAAGGCTGAGGGGGCACCTCACTGCCCTCTACAACTACCTGAAGGGAGGTTGTGGAGAGGGAAGTGCTGGCCTCTTCTCCTTGGTGACTGCTGATAGAACCAGGGGCAATGGTCTGAAGTTGAGGCAGGGGAGGTTTAGATTGGATCTGAGGAAGAAATTCTTTCCAGAAAGAGTGGGGAGGCACTGGAAGGGCCTTCCCAGGGAGGGCAGTTGCTTTCCAAACACACAGCATCAGCCCACACAGCAACAACTGTTTTAGAGTCCCCAGAGCTAGTATAGACAATTAATAATCCAGTGCTTACACGAAGGGGAGTAATGAGTTGCTCTGCATCACCATGAAGACACCAGTGAGCAGCAGGGGCCTGTGAAAGTATGCTTAGCTACAGCAAAGCCAACCTCGCTAGACCAGTCATTTATAATAGGGGTTTAATTTAACTCCTGTTCCTTCTTAACTTGGATCAAGAGTATATCCATGACCACCCTTCAGACATCAGCTCTCTCCAGCCATTTATCTGCATGCCTGCACTTTATCTCACTGACTACCCTCTCAAGCATCCTGTGGCACAGTCCCACCAGCACCTGGCTGGCCTGGCAGTGATGGGGAGTCGCACAAATGATGTACATAAATAAAATCCCCTCTCACTACCAAACATCACAGGAAGATGCACTGACATTTTTATGGAAACATTGGGGGAAAAAATCTTTTCTGTAACTAACTAGAGTCATAAAAAGCAGCTTCCAACAGCATGAGTAAGCTCAGGAGTGTTCCTAATAAACAAAAGCAACCAACCAACAATCCCCCAAAAAAGCCCCTCCAACAATCTACTGGTAATAAATTTAGGCAGCAAATCTAAACCTGAAAATGGGACACAAATGAACTTGGCGTCTCACAACCAAAGCTGCAGGGAACAGTTTATGAGAAAATCAAAGTTGGATGAATCAGCCCCTAAAGGCTTGCTTGGAAAAGCTTGAGAACTGACTGGCATTTTCCCATCAGGCATGGGATGAAAAGCAAACCTGAGAGCTGCCAATATTTATCTCTCTGCATTTGGAGGCAGTGGTTTTTATCTGTGGAGGAAACCAGCTGGGGAGGGGAGAGGCAGAAAGACTTTGTGAAACCAGAACAAACACTTGATGGTTCCACACTTTTCCCCCCAGAGGTTTTTCCTGCTGACCTTAATTAACATTTCTTTAAGGTGATACAGTTCGAGAGTTTGTTTTCTTTCCAGTCTTAAACAGCTTGTTCACCATGTGACAGGCTCTGTTCTGCTCAATGCAGTAAATGGGACAGGGAAAAAAGCATTACAGGAAGATGCTCTTGCCGGGGGTCCAAACAAACAGGTAGGAGCAAAACTTGAAAGTCAGAAATGACAGAAAAGATTCAAATACCAAATGATGAAACGGCTTGAATAGGTGAGACCACACCTGGACTACTGTGTCCAGTATTGGGCTGCCCAATTCAAGAGAGGCAAGGATCTACTGCAGAATCCAAAGGAGGGCTGCAATGGATGCCTTCTGATAGGCAAAAGGCATCACTGAGAGACAACAAAATTACTTTAAAATTAACCTATTACTGAGGAAGCTGGGGGTGTTTA
>VZRI01009987.1:0-30078 GCA_013397515.1 Upupa epops
GACTGGTCCCAGCACTAATCCTTAGAGGACCACACTAGATGCAGGCGTCCAACTAGACTCTGTCCCATTGACCACCACTCTCTGGCTTCTGTCCTGCAGCCAGTTCACGATCCACCTCACTACCCAATCACCCAGTCCACACTGCCTCAGTTTGACTGCAAGGATGCTATGTGAGTCTGTGTCAAATGCCTTACTGAAGTCAAGATAGACCACATCCACTGCTCTGCCATCATCTATCCACCTGGTTATGCCCTCATAAAAGGCTATCAGTTTGGTCAAGCATGACTTCTCCTTGGTGAAGCATGCTGATTTTCCCTAATAACCCACTTGTACCTGATGTGCCTAGAGACAGCATCCAGGACAAATTGTTCCTTTTCCTGTGACAGAGGTGAGGCTGACCGGTCTATAGTTACGTGAGTCCTCTTTCTTACCCTTTTTGAAGATTGACGTGACATTTGCTAACCTCCAGTCTCTGGGCACCTCTCCTGATCCCCGTGACATAGAAAAGATGACATAGAGTGTCTGAGCTATGACATCCACCATTTTCCTTAGCACGTGCAGGTGCATCACATTAGTGCCCATGGATTTATGTAGATTCAGTTTGCTCAACACATACCTAACCCAGTCCTCATCAACCAACGCAGGCTCCACTTGTGCCTTGACTCCCTCTGGAGCCTCAGCTGTCTGGGCTTTGATATCAGGGCAGCTCCCAGAAGTATAGATGGAAGAAAAGAAGGTGTTCAGTATCTCTGTTTTCTCTGTATGCTCTGTCTTCAGGGCACCCTGCTCATTCAGCAGAGGTCCCACATTACCTCTAGGTTTAGTTTTACCTGCAACGTATTTGAAGCAGTCCTTTCTGTTACTCTTGACCTCTCTTGCAAGGTTTAATTCCAAGGAGGTCTTGGCTTTCCTAGTTGCATCCCTACATACTCTCACCAGAGCCTTATAATCACCCCAAGTGGCCACCCCCTCCTTCCATGACCTATAGACTTTCTTCTTCCTCTTCTGTTTGCCCAGGAGCTCCTCATTTAACCATGCAGGTCTTCTGGCTCCTTTCCTCAACTTCTTTGTTATTGGGATGCACTTGTGTTGTGCTTCAAAGAAGTGGTCTTTGAATGACAACCAGCTATCCTGGGCCCCTTTACTTGCCAGTACCCTGTCCCATGGGATTTCCCCTACCAGTTTCTTCAAATGGCCAATGTTAGCCCTCCTGAAGTCCAAGGTTGTGATTCTGCTAGGTATTCTGCTCCTACCATGTGAGACCCTGAACTCCGCCATCTCATGGTCACTGCAACCAAGGCTGCCCTCAACCTTAACTGCTTCAACCAGCCCAACCTTGTTGGTAAGTGCAAGATCCAGCAGCACTCCTCTTTTAGTAGGCTCCTCCACCATTTGCATCAGGAAATTGTCACCAATGCACTGGCGGAACCTCCTGAGCTGGGGCTGGCTGGCTGAGTAGGTCTTCCAGCAAATGTCAGGGTAGTTAAAATCACCCATGAGAACCAGGGCTTGTAGCTGTGAGGCTGTGTCAGCTGCCTGTAGAAGTACTCATCAACTTGCTAATTCTGACCTGGTGGCCTGTAACAGACACCACAACAGTGTTACCCATGCCAGCCTGCCCCTTGATTCACACCCACAAATTCTCAACTCTCTCTTCATCCGCCCCTGGAAAGAACACAAGGCATTCCAGGTCATCCTTTAGGAGACTGCCTGGCTCTCCATCTGAGAGAGAGCTTCCCTTTATGTCATTAGAAAACACAATATTCATAAAAATAAGTAAAAAATTCATTGCTCTGGTATATAAATCCATTAATGAAATATTGACTAGAAATTGTAAAGTTGTTATTAGTGTGGATTTGATGCGCTATCTTAATATTTTTTGTCTTTTTTTTTCCTCACTATATTATTTACCGTAGTTTACAACATTTCTCTGAGACAGCTTAAGGACTGATACCGTCTACCAGACAGTCCTGTTTTATTCCCCACATTTTTCCTGGGGTAATATTTCTAAGTTTCTGTCATAATGTTTGTTCTCTGACTGAGCCGAACTAAATAAATTACTAAGAGTGAGAGGATTGTGTTCTCTATAGCATTTGACTGAAAGGCGTTCAGTTACCTCTATGTAGAGCAGAAAATATGCCAGATAACTGCTTTTATTCATAAATGTGCCAGGTTTCGGCTGGCTTTATAATAGGAGACCTTACAAATGATTGTGTAGTACAGTTTTTTAATTAACTGTACTTTTGTGGTTAGGAGATCTTGTGTTGGCTTTCTCACTGTCTTCAGCACAGCTATTATTTCAGCCAACTTTTGACATGTTGAAGTTTCTGCATGGTCTTTCTTTCCTGTTTAATTTTGTCCTCCTGTTATTTTCTGCTATTTTTAAACTCCCATTACTCCCTAAATTCACAGGTGATGAGGGTAAGAGGCCTGAAGGGTGGCACAGGGATTCTGCAGTGGCCCTGGGGAGGCTGCAAGCTTGTGGCAGGAGTATTACCTGATCCCTAATTCCATGCTTCTTGCCCATGTCATGACCCCCATGTTATCCCCGTCTAACAGACAGTGATGGATCTCATGGGACTCTGTGTCCCAGGTTACAAACCAAAACAGAAAGAAAGTCAGGACTCAAGGGGTCTTAAATAGAATCTATCAGGCAAGAGAAATACAGCTTAGGGTGTACACTCTGATAGTTATACCTCTTTATGTGAAAGTCAGGGGTGTTGACTGTGGTATCACTATAGTGAGCAAATGGATCCCATCACCACTTGACATCTGCCATACTCTAACAGATTTTGTTAACACATGCATGCACATTCCCATGCCCATATGCTTACACAGTCAACATAATCAATCTCAGTTAAAAAACCCAGTAAATTTTCACTGAAATAAATCAGAACTCCTTTACTTTATGAAAGGGGATATTGATTTAGTGTCTGTTTAAACAAAGCACCATCAAGGTTGGTAATTTGCATTTGTGTGTGCCTTTCTGTTGGTTTCAACCAGGCATCTACGAGATACATCAATACAGATAGAGTGAAGAGAAAGTGGGCAACAATGGAAAAGAAGTAGAAAAGGTTTCCTCTCTCAAAGCTAAAAAAAATTGGATAGATTTATGATGAACTAATGATTTCTCACAATTCTGTGTATATACATGTGATAATCCACTAAATAATGTATGAGCATGCCATATAACGTCCGACTCTTGAATTACTGTGACACTCAGGGTGGTTCTGCACTGTCCAAAAAATTTAATTGCAGTCTTGAATCTTTGCCCACAGATTGTCTGCATAATATTAGAGTAGTTTTATTTTGGAGTTGCTTTTTGGAGTTTTGTTCCTCTCAGAACAAAACTTAGCACTGCAGGACATCTGTGGAGGCATTTTCTCTGGCTTCCTCCCCTCTTCACCAGCATCAGCATCATCCCATCAAGGTCTGGAGCACCCAGAATCTCCCCATGACTTCATGTGATACCCCTAGTCATTCAACAATATTATTCATACTCCTGTTTCTTGACCTAAAGCAAAGCAAAGCACTACAGCAAAGCCCTCCCATTGCGTCAGACACTTTGGGGGGTAGGGGGTGGAGGGAATAGAGTTAAAAATGTTCCCCAGAACTGAACTAAAGAAAACCACAAACAAGTACAGTTCAGACATTGTGGTTTAGGTTTGCCAGTATATGAACAAATTCAGTGATTATATCCTCTGGTTACAAATACTGCCATTTTCTGAGTGACAGTAAAGGCACAAGAGGAAAGCTTACCAAATACCACTATAGCTCTAGGGCTGTATTGTTGATATCAATAGTCTGATGTCAACCACCTCTTCAAGCAGATTGGGTCCCCAACTGGGAGAAGCATTTGATAATGTTTCCTTCTGGCTCATGTTTGGAGATTTCTTAATGAAGAATAATGAAGAAAATAAAGTAGAAAACAACAAGCAATTTCATTCATATATTTAAGTAGAATTTTCCAGGTAGGACACAAAGATACTGGACAAAATGCTAGATTTGAAGGGCTGTATGTTTTATACACCTTGACATTAATCACGGGAAAGAAGACAATACATTTTTTTTCAGCTTCTCTAACATTTTCCAAGACAGATTTTATTTTTATTAGTCACATAATTTTACAGGCAAAAGACAGAAAATTGCCCATCTCCAGAGTCTGGATCATGTCCTACTATCACAGAAGATTTATTGGTCTGATAAAACTGGCAAGGTGCAGCAGATGGTGACTGAGATAATTTGTTGCCAAGAAATATTTCATAAATCCATGCACAATGAAGGGTTAATTTTAAATGCACAGCAACTCTGGATGAAGCTGACTTCCTCCAAACCTTCCAGTGAGCATGAGGAGATTTGAAGAGCTTTTCTGAAAAGACATTTGAAATACTACTTTAATGTAACAATTCAAGCAGCGTAGCAAAAAGAAGAGTGTTTTTGGAGCATGTCTTGGAAGGTCAGCTGAGCTTGTCTTTTAGAATTACTTGTTCTACTCCTGGTGAAAAATGTTCTTGTCTAAATAACTCTTGATCTTTTAGTACAAGCCAGTCAAATTATGAGAGAGGATAACTCTGGGAAAAAAAACCCAACCCAAACAAATCTTATTCCTTAAAAGAAAATAGTTCCCTATACAATAGTTGAAACCAGAATTAAAAACCAGGGAACTTCAGGCATGTGTGTGTGATTTAGTGCTACTAACAAGAGTTTTATTAATAAAACATTTTGGATTCTAAAATAGTTTTCTCTCTCTTATGATAAAGGAACTGCTACAGTACAGTGCACAGTGTCCACAGTGCATTTTTTTTTTTTTTGTAATTAGAGGAAAGTAAGGGGAAAATTTTGATTAAATACATATATAAATAAGATGGTTTATCTTCTATAGTTGGTAGGAGAGGCTACATCGGATGGCAGTCTGTGTGGGTTCATTTGCTGAGAACCAGCTGTGGATGCTGGGTGGAGAAGGGGCTACCTGAGTGGCAGGTTCTCATGCCCATGTCTGCCCTCAGGGTTCCCAAATGGAAAACAAGCAGTTGTAGTCAGTTATGCTGGTGACTGCGTGGATAAACCCACCCCACTGAGCTGGCATGGCATCTGTGGGTATGTGCTGCCTCACTTGAATCCATAGGGAGTTGAAAAATGTTTCAGACCCATCCAACTATCTGAATATCACTGGCTAGTTCTCAAATGATGACTGGTGATGTTTTAGCAAGGTTACCAAATATGCTATCATCTGTGTCATTAGGCTAATGGAGAGTCACTCAAACCAGGGACATAAAAGAAGATAAAGTCTTTTGAATATCTCAGGTTGCCTGCATATCAGTGGAAGAAATATAGATTAAAAGTAAAAACCTTTAAGATAGAAGTCATACCAGATACCAACAAAAATATTGATGGAGTTGCCTGGCTTGGTCAGAGAAGAGCAAGGAATATTTATTTGTATAGTCAATTATATAAATAAATGACCCAAAGTATTTGTCCAGAGCACTTTACAGAAAACAAACCCGAGAAGAAATATGAAGCAGTCTTCAAGCATGCACAAAAGCTGCGAAACTGAACTGAGACAAAAATGAATGGAGGACCATGAAGAGGCTCAGAGGGCTCTCCTATAAAGACAGGTTGAGGAAGCTGGGGTTGATAAAAGGCAGCACCCAAGGCACCTTATTGTAGCCTTTCAGTACTTATGGGAGGGGATGTAAAAGATATGGGGACAGTCTATTTAGCAGGCCTTGTTTTGATAGGACAAGGGGCCCACCCACCTACGTAAGGCTGGTCGGTTGTCGTTGTGGGGTAGATGACACATCATGATGCCAACAATTTTGAAGTTCCTACCTCAAGCTATTGCCACTCAGAATCACAGGCTCTTCTTCCTCTTCTTTCCTGTTAGTGTCATGAGTCCTGCAAAATTAATTTATTAATAGTTCAATGAAGTTTAAACAATAGTTTGCACAATTATAAGAGGAGAAATTACTTTAGTCTCGAGGAGAAGCTTTCTACCAACACTGACACATCATTCAGTGACACTGGTTTAGGTGGCAGAATGGTGTTCTTTACAAATTAAAAATAGTATAGAGCTGCCCAAAATTCCCTTAGACAGTGTTAAGTGTTGAACAATTCCTTATGCTCCCCAACATAGCACTCCTGGCAGGTGTGGAAAGCTCCTCTCCAGTGAGACACTGCAGTCACCAACCCTGACAAGTGCTTCAGGACTTAGACAAGTCCTAATGCAGAGTCTGAAGCTGAGTATCTTGGCATTTTTATAGTCTTTTCCCTTATCAGTATGGTTTTCCCATAGCTGCATTTGTATTTTGAAGATCTTGCCTAATTAAGTTTAGAACAGATCACTCAACTCCTACAGCATCACTGTGTCTATTAGGACTGCTGCATTCCTCTTGCCTCCAGCAGCTCTCACTTGTTGTTGAAACACAGTGAAGAACTCAGTGATCTCCCATGTCAGGAAAAAATTGATACTGCTTTTTCACCATGAATACAGCCTTGTTTCCAAGTCAAAAAGCAGTGCTATCTAGCTCCAATGCTATCTTCTCATGGGGTAGAGACAGTGGTAGAATGAAGAACTGGGAAACACAAGGCTGTGCCCCATGAAAATATTTTCTATCTTATTTTCATTCTGGAATATTGTGCAGGACTCACAGCAGAGTGTTTCTTCAAAGGATGAGAATAATCTAACCATGCGTTCTTTGAAATATCATTTTGTTTATTGGACAAAAATAATCTTACTTTTTATTCTACACAAGCCATTTATTTTCAGTAACATGAATCTATTAAGATTTACCATGAGGAAATTTACTTCTAAAAGATTTATTGCTTCTAAATTAAATATATGAATTTCATAAGCCATCAGACCTCACAAGTTTTGGGAGACAGAAATAAGATGTGAAAGCGTTACTTTATTCTTTTTAAATGACTTTCAGATTTGCATTTCATATGGTTGATATTGACTGTTTTGGAAAAAAAGTATTTAGGAGACAAAGCATGAAAATTGTTCTTAATTGATGTGTGAGCTCTGAAAGCAGCTATTACACAAGATTTTTTTTCCAGTTTAAAGGATTAAATTATTCTAACATTGTGAAGTGATTTAACATTAAAATTACATGATGGCAAATACAAACATTTTAGCTGAGGAAAAGGTCTCTGTAAACACAAAATTGTTACAGAAGTCACTACAAACAAAGAAAATGACCTGATAGCCACAGGACCACAGAGAGTACAAAATCTGATTTCTCCATACTTCAGGCAATCTCATAGTTTCTAGAAGCCAGTCATAAATTTCAATATGCATAGTAAACCAAAAAATTCCAGAACATCTTGACAGTCACTTGTACTAATAATACAATTACACAAAGAATTATTTCCACCCAAAAAATTATCTAAGGAGGGTGGAAAAATTATCTCTAGCAAGTCCTGAAATACTATGAGTTATTAGTGTTATTACTATAAAGTGAAAAATCTCAGTGAAAATGCCAGCATTATATTATATGTGACAACAGATAGCAACCAAGATCCAGTTATTGAGAAAGCTTTTGGGCTGTCATATTCAGGACACTTTTTACCATGCTTCCAAGTCCTTTTTCCATTAAGTTCTACTGGACAAAATCAGGGTTAACTTTTACAAGTCATTATTAATAATCTTTTGTGTTCTATTCTATCCTGTTCTGTTCTGTTCACAGTGCTGTGTTAGTTTACACAAATGTAGGTTATTCTATTGCACTATATTATTTAGTGACTACAGTTATTTATTAACATTCTCCTATAGCAAATGTCTGTAACTTCAGTAACATTACAAATGGACTTTAAATTCCACTTTAGATTTTCTGAACAACTTCTTCAAGCATTTTTCTCCCCTCAAGAGGCAACATGAGTAAAACTGGATGTCTATTAGAAATACATCTTCATCATCTGTCATTCAGACCTCTTAAGATCATCCAGCCTAGCCTGTGACCTCACATGACCACAACGTAGACCATGGCACAAAGTGCCATGTCCAGTTTCCAGGGACGAAGACCCCACCACTTCTCTGGGCAGACCATTCCAGTGTCTGACCACCCTTTCCATGAGAAAGGGCTTTCTAACGTCCAACCTAACCCTCCCCTGACATAGCTTCAGACCCTGACCTGTTGTCCTGTCACTAGTTGCCTGTGAGAAGAGCCCAATCTCCACCTGACTACAACCTCCCTTCAGGTAGTTAAGAAGTGTTAAGATAAAATTATGATATTAAAAATCTATTTAAATTAATTGTACCTTCTTTCACGGGCTTATCTGTGTGATCGCTGTAGTTACTGTATTCATAGTCAGGAATATTCAGAAATGTAGCGAATGTAAGACAATGCAAAGTAGTATTTACCTGATTTAGACTGTCAAAACTGATGTGGAATTGGCTGTTAGAGAAAAATTAACGAACTGATTTTGAAGAAAGATCTATCTCTGATATCTGAGTAATAGTGATTATAGAGCCTCTACAGACCCTCAGAAGGCAAATCCAGTAACTCCATTAGAATCCACAGAATGTGTGTAGAAAGAGGAAGTAGAGATGCAGATATTATTCACATCATATTCTTTTGTATCATAGAAAACTTCAGTTGAAAAAAGGTGTCATTAGATGTAGTTACTCCCTCTTTAGAATCATAGAATCATTATGGTTGGAAGAGACCTCCAAGATCATTAAGTACAACCATCAACCCAACATCTCCATGTCCACTGAACCATTTTTCCAAGAGTCAGATCTACATGTTTTTTGAACACCTCCAGGGGAAGTGGCTCCATCACCTCCTTGGTTAGCGTGTTCCAATAGTTGACCACTCAGTGAAGAAATTTTTCCCAGTGTGTAATCCAAATCTCCTTGGGTGAAATTGAGGTAATTTCCTCTGCCACTTACTCTCATCATATCAGTAGTGACTTGGGAGAAGACGACTATACACACCTCTCTACAGGCTCCATTCTGGTAGTTGTAAAGGGCAATAAGGTGTCCCCTCAATATTGCTTTCTACAGACCAAATAATCTCAGTTCTCTTCTCTGCTTCTCATAATAGCTGCCCCTAGGCCCTTCACTAGCCCTGTTGTCCTTTCTCCTATAGCGTCTCTTTTAATTGAGTACTCCGTCTCAAGGTCTGACAGTTCTAAATTTTCTTACTGGAAGGTGTGGTATCCATCATTGGACCATGTCCAGGAAACACAAACTGTTGTTTTCTGCCTGAGTCCTCACTAATTCTCGCTTCTAGCTGTGGCAGTGTTTTTCTGAAGAAGGAGCAATCCCAGACACTGGGAGGTGTTGGCCTATAAACGAAACAGATCAGGACTCAAAGGATGCAGCTGATGTGAGTTAACTCAGTTTACTCAAGAGGCTTATGGACAGAATGTTTATAAATTCCTCTTTTCAAGTTGCAATATTTCTTACATATCCTTTCCCAGAAGACCATGCTTAATTGCTTTTCAGTGGACTATAAGAATGAGATTCACTGTGTAAGTTTATACTTACCAGTACATATCTGTCTTGGTAGCCATTGAGGAGAAAAGGAATTCCTGTGACGAGATACATCTCTTCTATGACAATATATTGCTTAAGCATTTTGTCTACATTGATTGTAGAGTAGCTCACATGCAAGTATCTCACAGTGACATCTGTACTGTAGTAGTCTGGTCTTTGGGTGTGCATAGAAATGAGGCATCCGTTGAAGCAGGGTTGAAACACCATATTAAGTGCTGAACTATCATGAGATGCAAAGGTTTCAGGATCTTGAGGAGGTACCCAGTCTGACTGTTGCACATCTCTACTTTCTTCATCCCCAGTAGCGGAGCCACAGTGGAAAAGAATCTCTTCTGTAAATCAATCACAGCAAGGGCAGCAATGACCAGAAGCAAGGAACAGAGTTGTTGCTCCTGGTTCCTGTACTTTCAGTCATCAAGTGCTAAGACGCTAAATCTCTGTGCACTAAGAAACAAACTGCACAAGGATTTAATCAAACCAGTCAAACAGTTGAACAACTTTATTACAGTGAGTACAGTGTCTGAAAAGATACAGAATCGACACAAATTACCGACCAGCTTCCATTAAAAGTACCTGCACACATATCACACATGCATGTTAGATATTTTTCAACAAGATCACACAACATTTTTATTCTTTGGCTTAGAATTGAACATGAAGCTCTATAATATACGTGAGATAAGAAAGGAAAGAATGTATAAAAGAACCCTTTTTATGAACCTATGTAATGCCTCACGAGGATGTACGTGAGCACCATGGAACGTACTTTACCCCTTTGTGCATTGACTGCAATTTGTCTCCATGGCACCATCTATTGGTGATTTCCTTGACGGAAAAACAGAGACAGAAAATACACACGTGGGAACTAGATACCTGGGAGCCGGGGCAACACAGCCAGAATCTTGGCATTCTGGTTCTTCTCTCTGCCCTGCCTAGCCACTGTCAGTTTGCTTCAGATAATAATTACGGGCACAACACACTGTATTAACTGAGGAATATAATGGTATCCATTTATTTCAGGATAAATAGAAGCTTATTCTCTCAGAATTACTCATTAAGCATTGTTCTGAAAAACTATGCAGCACATTATCTTGCTTTTTTTGCGATGCAAGATTCTCTCAAAATTTAACGTCACTTGTAGAATATAATACTTGGGGAATATAATATTAAAATAATATAAAAACTGTAGCTAAAGACTGCATTAAGCAATGTGAGGTCCAGAAAACCGATTTCATAGTTTTGTCATGCACAAAAAAGTAAATTCAAAAAAACCCAAACCTCAAGCAATAAAAACCAGAAAGCTATCAATATCATTTATACTAATAAAAATGTGAGTCAAGTCTCCTTTACTTTATTACTGCCTAGCTATATGCAAGCACAAAAGATCGAGCAAAAGACATTGTCTCTAACAGTTAAAAGAATTTCAATCTTGAAACATCCTTTGATATCTTCTTGATACCTTCTGTCTCTCTTGCTGTCATCAATGTGACCTGCCATATAGAAAAGTATATGTAACAATTGTATGACCATGAAGTTCGGTCAGTCTTCTTATGCATAGCAAGAGACTGGGGGATTGGACTAGATGATCTTTCGAGGTCTCTTCCGATCCCTAATGATTCTATGATTCTAAGACTGGTTATAAGCAATCATTTATAGACAGAAAGAATCCTCTTCCAGCACTATGTATTCATGAAAGCATTTGAAAATGGAAAAGATTGGGCATTTCTATCTAAAACTGCAGCATTAATTCTAGGCAAATCTCTTCTTACTATTGTTACTACTTTCAGGGTATTTAGTGGTTTTACAAATATTTATGTTCTCTTCCTAGATACTGAGTTCATAGCTGTGATAAAGGAAGGTGATTGCCACATTACAACTAAGAATATCAAGTCTCAAAAACACAGAAGGGGTATTCACAGAGTATGAAGAGAACTGATGCTTCAAGCCTGAATATCTTCCATTCTCTACTTGTTCTGGTGTCCACCAGCAAAATGAGTGCACTTTATCTGTCGTTTCAAGTTCTGCAAACTTTAAACACAGCCCACCACTGTTATTCCGCGAATTGTAGGAAATAGATTATTAATATGTTGCAAAAGCCACACAATCTTCAGAATATCTCCCTTTCTTACACATGAAAATAATTCGTGATGCTTTTTTTCTGGTGGAGAGAGAAGAATAATCATGGGTTTTTAAAGGTTTTTATAATTAGTCTGTTTTTTGCATTTAAAATGGTGATCCAAATAGAGGTCAAGTTAAAAAAAAAAAAGGTATACTTTATCCAAATGTTAGTTGAGAAAAATATGGAAGTGATAAAACTGCCCAAAACCCCCTAGGACAGGATTCAGTTGCCTGGTGCCACTTTAGACACTGTGGAGCACCTGGCTGGTGAGACTTCCCATCTGCACCTTTGGGTGGGTGTGGATCTCCTGTCAGGCTGGAGGTTACACTTGCCAGCTCTAACTGGATGTGTGGGATACCATAAAGAAAGTAAACTGGTGCCTACAGTTAAGAAGCTTAATTTCTCATTCAAAGCTCTATTGTCTTTAACCACAATGGTCATAAGTCAAACTCCTGTGTTCAAAGGCAGCTTTTATGGGACTCTATCCAAAGCGAAGAATTTCCTATTTGCAGATGTAAAGGCCAAGACAGAAAATGTATTTGTTCTCTTATGCTACATATGCTTCTGAACTTGAATCATGCTGTTCAAACACCATCTGAGAGAGCAAACAGATTGTATGTCTTTCTTAAAGTCATGAAAACTCAGTTTCTCGAAATATCATCTATAAAAAGGGGTACACTTTTGAAGAAAAAAAAAATCTCATTACAGCCACTTAGAGAATCCTCAATAGGAAAATAGCTACTCAGGAAAGGTTCACAGGTTCCAGGGATAAGGATTCTACAACTGTCTCATGCAAAATCTTCCAGCATTTCACTTTTTATTGTTTAACTTTAGAAACATCCTCCTTATGCAGAACTTTGGATTTCCTTGCTAACACAAAAAAATTGATTACTTCTCATGAATATGCTTGCTGTCACCTTACAACTGCATTGTGTACAAGCATAAACTGTGTAACTGTAGCATAAACGTATCTTTTCTTATGCAGAACAACCCCAGATGAAATATTTCTGAAGGGTCACATTACCTTATTATTCATGATGCTGACCTATGGGCACCCTGCAGGGTTTTGGTTTTCTTCTTTCTTTTTTCTAAGCACTCTTTTCTGCTGCTCTCATTCCTGTTAGTCCAAACTTACTTTTGTCAGACCTCAGAGGCCTCCACATTTACATTGTCAGCTGTTCTGCCCCATTAAGGTAGAATACTATTATGGTTATACACTCTACCTGTTAAAGAAGTAAATCATACCTCTGCAATTTCAAGAGAAGTTGCCTCTTCTTTGCTGTTGTTTGGCATCTAATTCTTCAGAACACTTTTACATTCAACCACTGTTCTGATTTGAGGTAGACCTCTCTTTTGAAATGTTTTTCTTCCCATTGAAACTTTCGTGTATTCTCTTTTAGAAGATCATAAACAAATTCTTGGTAACATAATGTTGCCTTCTTCTTTTCCCAGTCTTTCTTTCCTGAACAGCCTGTACCCGTCTCCCTTGTATATCAACAGTCCAATCCTTTGATTTATCATACAAAGCCTCTGTCTTGCCTATTAAGTTATAGCTTTGTTTTGTGTAGCGGCACATCTTGTTCTTTGTGTTTATTCCACATAGTCTTATAGATACCTAGAATGTCTGGCTAGTTGCCCTGGAATCCTACCACTTGTTTTGTTTTATCTTGAAATTGAAAGATCCTGTTTGTTTCCAAGATTTTGGGACTTTTACCAGGCTACCACCCTTATAAACACAGGTAAAGATTTCAACTCATTCAGAAAATGAAAAGGGGGTCAACGCTAATCTTCCTCTTTTTTTTCAACAATATTTGTTTCATCTTTGCTGTCCTAATGCTTTCAATGCAAAAGTGTAAGGATCATGATTCAAATGTATGATTTAGTGTGTCTGTAATGTATTGTTTACAAGGGTAATAAAGGTCTTATCTTCAAGTAGAGCCAAAAGGGATCTAGTGCAGATTTAGGTGCCTGTGCATATCTGGTCTAATCTCCACAAGATAGAGGTTACCTGTAAGAGAGTTCCTTACTGAGACAAAAACTATCTATTTGCCTTCTGCAGGTGTCTTGGATAGCCTTGGAAACCTCAAATGGGATAAGCACTAGAGACTATTTCATTTGCAAACCTAAATCTGCATTCAGAGCTGAACTTCTCTCTCAGACCCCATTACTGTATTGAATACCTTTGTACTGATTCTAATGGATTTTGAGACACAGCAGTTTGAATGTGTATGTTTAAATTTAGATCTGGTCTGGAATCAAATCCATATTCAGCGCTGGGCTTGATCCATGAGATCTCTGCCTTCCTAGGACCCCTACACTGAAAGACTATGCCAGAAAAAAGAAGGGAGAGAGAGATTGTTTCATGTCAGTAAAAATAACAATTGTGAATTCTGAATAACTGAAAAATGGAGGTAGGTAAATGAAGTTTAATTGCATGCTGGCCACTAAATATATTGTTTGGCCTTAAATAGTAATAAAATTGGAAGTCTACCTAGAATTCGGCCTCCTTTAAATGTAAGCTGCAAAATCAAATAGCAATTTAACTGCTGGTAAAGATAAGGAACTGGCTTCTCTCTTTAAAATACAAAGCCCAAATATCTTACTGAGTGAAAAATTTAGAAATCTTAAGGATGAAGAACTATCTGTTATGACCTGAAATTCTGGTTGAGCAAATTCCAAAATTTGGTGTTGGAATTATCAGTGGTGTTTGTCCCTGTTAATTTTGTGAATTTTTCAACTTCTAATGAAACAAAACAAAAAAAAAAAAACCAAACAAAGAAATAAAGATTCTCGTTGATGTGGCAGAGAAAAAGAGCCTCGGTCTCAGGGTCCTACAGCTGAGGTCAGTGTTTGTTATAATGAAAGCACAGTTTCCTCTACTTCTTCCTCTTCTAAGTTCCTGCCTCTCTATTCACTAACAACCCTTTTCCCCTGATAAACCTTCACAAGAACAATTTCTCCACCAATAATGGAAAGTCTTAATAGTATATGGAGCACCTGGTGTGAGCTGGCAAGATCAATTACAAAAAGTTCAGACTGGGCTAAGTAAATGACCTGTTAACAATAGAACTAATGGAATTAACTTGTTACAGATTTCATAAATCAGATTAATGCAGAGGTAAAAAATGATAATTCTTATTTTTTATAACAGCATAGTCTCCAAAACAAACATACAAACAAATCCAAACAAGAGATACTACTGTACCATGTAATTCCACATATTGCATCGTGGCTAATACACAATAGATCTGTAGAAGCATATTTAAACTTACATAAAATTAATACAAACCTAAGGATAGCTTCCTCCATTGTCCTGTGTTAATAAAAATCAGTAAAATTCAGATTTTAATTGATTAAGATTATTTAAAATAATTGATCTCCGTTTCTTGATTGTGCACATAAATCTCCATCTTAGTGAAAATGTCAATCTTTTGCATTTTCATTCTTCTAGTAATGAAAGCTGTTATTCATGCAGAAACAAAAGGTGCTGAGACACAGGAAAGCTATAGCACCTTTTGATGGTACTGAGGGAGCAAATCTGATTGCAATGTCTATTTAAGAATAGTGAGCCATCTCTCCAGGTAAACTAATTCAGCTTCACTGATTTGGGTGTAGCTGTACTTGATTTGCACTTGCTGCAGATGCTCCTATTGATATTAAAAAGCAAAAAGATACTTTATCCATCTCTGAAACTACCTCAAAGGACGTTGGAGCAATAATAGAGTCAGCCTCCTCTCCCAGGTAGCAAGTAATAGGATTCAAGAAAAGGGGTGCAAGTTAGACCATTTCTTCACTGAAAGGGGGTCCTTGGACATGGAAACAGGCTGACTACAGCAGTGATGAAATGTAAAAGGACATATGGGTGTGATGCTTAGGGACATGATTTAGTGGTGATCTGGCAGTTAAGCATTGGGCTTGATAATCTTAAACATGTCTTCCAAAAAAAAAAAACCCAAATTCTGTGAAATCAGTTAATAATTTCTAAGCACTCCAACATTTAAAGCTCCCTTTACTCTTCCTTTTTTTTTTGTTTGTGATGGCTCGTGAAATAAAACAAGATATATCATACCAATATTTGCACACATTGCCAAAAGAAGGGGCTAAAAACCAAATGTGCTTGGTAAGATACAGCTGATTTGACAATGGTCAGCATCCTGACATTGTCAGTAGGTGTTCTGGGGCAGAAACCAAAAAGATTCCTATGGGAACCTAATGTGGTGTGACACTGTGAGCAGATTAAAGGAAGGCTAAATCATGCAGTTACCATATAACCTCTGAAACCTCAGTATATGATACGTGTTTCACAGAATGTTTCATTTTCTCCTTATTACCTCTCCCGGCTCAGCACTTACTGCTGGGAGACATTTGGCAGCTAGCTGTGTTCTAGGAATAAAATATACTAGCACACACTCAGAACATTGCTAAGATCCAGACCCCTCTGACCTGAATCAAAGATAAAATTCTATTTACTTCATTTTCATCTGAGTAATACCACAGAGATTCTATCTGAACATCAGTTTAATTGAAAATTATAAGCATTGGCAAGACCCACTGGAGACTGCTAATGGCTATCATACGTAAAATGCCAAAAAGTGTAAAGCACATTTATGGTGCCATGTTGCATTCAATCCCAAAAAGAAGAAATTTCACAATGATACACCTAAAAAACCCAAAGGAAATACTGTTAATTATTTGCTTGTATTTGCTTGTAAAATATTAAACATTGCACTGAGAACTTGGCTTCTCAAGATCTAATAAGGAAATTATGGGGGAAAATTGCAAGTGTCATAGAAGATATCAAATACCTCTGAATGTCTTGTCTCCCTGTCCAAGCTGCAGTAATGCAGTGCAATCTCAGTAGCATTGACAGCGTGGACAAGGGGAACAAACACTCCAAGAAGATCAGCTTCCAACAACTATTCCCATGCAATCTGATGGCATAACTTTGTCCATACTTCATCACAGGCCTTCAGGCCTGCACTCAGGTACCTCTACTCTACAATTCTTCTTGTCTTTGTGTGGATTGCATGTGCAGGCATTTGTGTGGATTGCATGAGCAATCTCCTCAGTTCAGCAGATACATTTTAGGAAGAGCCATGCAGACAGCTGTTACAGCACTCCTGTATTGCACTCTGTACAGTGGCACTAAGCTTTTAGAAGAAGCTCCCCAAAGGCACTACATTTCTGCTGAAATCTTAAAAGTAATTAATTTAGGACATGTCTAAAATATGCAACCCAGTGCTTTGTACAGTAGTCTGATGCAGAGGTTCAAGGCTGCGACCGTGAAGTCCCAGAGTGTAATCAATCTGGCATTTTCACCACTCTGCTCCTGCTGCACTTAATGCAGAGTAGCTGCATCACAGTTCCTTTCTTCCTGTGTTGACCGCGGAGGTATGGTGCCTGTAGAGAGACAGCTGGCAGCGACTTAACGTTTGAGCTACCAGCATTTTCAGGCTCGCCTGCTTCGTCAAGCGCTTCACGATTCGGTGCACTGAAGCCTCGTCCAGAAGCTCGGGTGAAGCTCAAGCACGGCAGCTGCTCTTTGCCTTTTTTCTCGCACACTCATCCCCCATTCCCCTTCCCCCGCCCTGGGCAGCCTGGCCCGGGGGAACGGCGTTGCTCGGTGCGGAGGGGTGCTGGGCCATTCCTTAGGCACTTAAATTCTGTCCTATTTTTTAGGAAAAGAAAAAGTAAATGTTGTCCAGCCTCATTCCCTCCGTACCTCTCTCTTCAACTCTGGCTGCGACTCGGTGCTGCACTGCTTCCCGTTAACGTTCAGCCTGAGCTGACCCACCTGCACCGGGGTAGCTCAGGAGGAACGTGAAGGCAGGACCAGCACCGTAATCCCGTGGGAGGCGTGGAAGGGGCACCAACGACCGGACCGGCCTGAGCTCCGGCTCGCCGGCCAGGACAGAACCTTCACCCGCCTCGGAACGGAGCATCACGAACGGTACCGAGACCAAACCTCAGCTCGGCGCTCGAGAGCCCGTACTGAGACCTGCATGGCGCGGCTCGGCTCTTCTCCAGAGATATAGCAGGAAACTTTATCTGGAGGCGAACGCTGTCTGCGGATGTATTTGCCTCTGAGCGGTCCCTCTCGGCTCAGGTGCTCACGGAGAAGCAGAGCCGGAGGGTAATGCGCTGAGTCCCGCGGAGTCCCGCTCGGCCGTTGCGCGACCGCAGGGGGGCGCAGATGGGAGGGCGCCGGGGGCGGTGAGGGCAGCGTAGCTGGTGCGGCGGCGGGTCAGCGCTCACCGAGGCAAATCACGGCTCTGGCCGAGCAGGGAGCGCATCGGCGAGGAGAGAAACAACCAACGTCTGCCCCTCTGCTCTCTTTTTTTGCCTTCTTTCCTGTGTCTTTCCTCCCCCCCCATGCTGTGCAACCCGAACTCCGGACAGAACTGTCGCATCGGAAGAAGCTGTTACTTTTTGCAGCCGGTATGAGGCTCCCGGAGGGAAGGAAATGCCGCGCTAAGCGGCCAGCGAAGAACGCTCCTCACATCTGTTGCGCCGGAGCCCGGAGGCAGGCGCGCTCTCCTCGACTGGAGGTGGCAGGCACCCGCTAACTGGTGGGCGTGTGTGCGAGAGCGCTGGCACGTGTGGCAAACATGAAGAAAATAAAGTCAAAATGGGGAAAAGTGTCTGAGATGGACCACAGCCAGTGAAATATACCAAACACCTTTCAGAGGAATCTGATTTATAAAAAGGTATTGAAAAGGGCACTACTTCCAAGGAAAAATGTGACCTGTTTAACACTGTTGAGGGCAGATGCCGGCTATCAACGCAAGAGCCTAAACCAAGTAAGTTTCGTGAACGTTGATATATTCTCTTTAGAAATCTTTGATTACATCAGGCAGTTCCTAAGAAGGTCTGAGGTAACTTTTGTGCAGATACATGTAAGTATAAAGCGACATTGTACACGTCCTCGGTTACAGCCCTGAGGACCATTAAGATCCCTTTCTTTCTCTAGTTCATAATAGCCTTTTTCAGTTTGGTTGTTTTGTTTTTTTTTTAACTCACTGTCGTGGGACGCTTTGTTTCTCAGTGTCAGGGTGAGGTGACACCTGCGGCACTGCAGAGCATCCGAGTTCGAGGAAGAGAGAGGGCTAGGGGAAGCTCCAGATCTGCCATCCGCTCCGAGGAAATGCGAAGACAAAAAGGGATAGAGCCTGGCCGGCCTAAGCTGGCACCTAGGGCTCCCGCAGTCCCAGAGGCGGTTGCGGGCACTCCGGCCCCCGGCATTGCTGTAGCTGCTCCCTCCTGATGGCCGCATCTGAGGTGACCCGGCTGTCATGTCCAGCTCCCACTCCCGGCGCCCCGCAAGGGACCGTGTTCCCCGCTGGTGCACTCCTCAGGGACCGTCCTGGGACGGTTCAGGCACTGCAGGAAGTCTTCGGGGAGAACTTAGATGGAGGAGGGCTAAAAGCAGTTAGATAGGAGAGCATGGTCAAACAAGCCGTGGGACGGCTCATAGAGAACGTGAAAGGGCTGGTAGGATTCAGCTTTCTGTCAGGTTTACATTTGCAAGAATCTGGCTGTTGCGGCTCTGGGACAGAAGCAACCGTCCTGTTGGAAAGGAGCAGCTGGTGCTCTGAAGGATTAAATGCTGTGAGAAAATTACACTCTACAAAGGGAGCTATTATTGCTGCTATTGGAAAGCCCCGCAGCCCTATTAATGTAATATTTGCAGCTTTGTTAATGGTCTTGTGTTTTTGGTTTTTGTGTTATTTTTTTTTGTTTTTTACAATGAGATGCCTTTCATGCACTTTTGTTCTACTGGACTCAATTCAGTGATTTCCCGTTAGCATGGCAACAGGAATTTCTATTTCTCAAAGCATGCCTCCTAGGTGATACAGCTCTTCCAAAGCTAAAACACCTTTTAGGTGGAATAAATAAAACATTTCTTAGTTAGCTGTTTTCTTCTGGAGGAAGTGTAGCTCCCAAAAAAACCCACAACAAAACCAAAGAGAAATGATAAAGCAGAGACTTCATCTTGGTTTCATTTGAGAAAGAAATATTTCTTTTTTATTAGAATCAGTGCAGATATTGATGTGCAATAGAACACCATATAGACAGAATAGGAAATAGTTTAAATCTTGTGCACTAAATGATAATGTTACAGAACATCTAAACCCAGAGTACCTGGAATTTCAAATCTAGTTGTCCTGGAGTGACATTTCAGTGTTTACACCACTTTCTCCAAAGCCCAGACCTGGATAGTTTAGCAAGATTATCTACATATTCTTCCGTAAGTTAACCTCATTCATGTCAACAAGATGTTTATGAACATTCAGGGAAGGCAGGTGCCGGAGTGAGACTGCTTTAGAATGGTGGCCAAATTCTGGACTTAGCGAAGACCTGAGTTCACACCCCTTCTTTAGGCAAGACTCAGAAACAAGCTCTGTCCTTTTACATCAAAACAGATGAAATTTTCATGGCACAGCATGGTTTTCTTTTTGTGTTGCATCCTGTACTGGAAAACTTTGTATTTTCCCTTCAGAAGTTTGGCGTTCTTTATTGTGGTTTTTCTTCTGTTGTTCAGACTTTGGAACACATAAGACTGTATTTGGAAATGACAAAACAAAAATATGTCTGTCTTTTATATTTAGCTTCAGCCACTTATCCCGACTAAATATAGTAGCTATTGCCCTCAATATAGCTCCAGAAAGAAATTCCATTTCTTCTTATCTCATATTACTTTGAGAGAAAACCTGCTAGTTGAAATTTGAGTCAATTGAGGTCACTACAGATCTGGTATAGTTTTGCATATCTTTTTGAGTGTGCCTGTGGAAAATACTGCATCTCAAGCAATGTGGCTCCACTCTTGATGAAAGCAGATTTGCATTACTCCACTGTGGAGAGCCCACCAGGTGTATATTGAGGATTATATGTAGAGAAAACTATTAATCTTTTGCTTTTACATGTGTTTAGGTAGCACCTCATTTTAACACTAGTGAAAATGAGCCTGACTGCTCCTCCCAAAATCTGAGACCTGTCTCTATGCCAGTACCCTGTTTAACCTGCCAGTTTATTCTGGGATGTGATTCATTGGAGTAAGGTGTCGAGATGAACAGAGAAAGTCCTTTGTGGCATCTCTGCATGCCTCTGGTGATTCTGGTTATCAGTGCTAAAAGGAACTGAATTCCTTCTGAAAAAGATGACTGTCACCATGCTTCTTATGGAAAGGCAACATAGCAGCAGGAAGAAAAGATTTCTATAACCTGCTTCAGTAGAAAGAATCAAGGAAGCATAGACCTTTTCAAACAGTTAATGACTTTATGAGTGTCAGATTTACCATTCCTTTTCTATTCAGATTTGGGTTGGGTTATATTCTGGATACTTTATAAAAGATAATATTTTAAATTACTGAAAGCACATTGAAGATAAAACTGTGTCTACATCCATCTTCCATCACCGTTTTTATTTGACAACAAACAAAATTCCAGAAACCCTCTGTTTTAGAAACCCTAAATGTATTGAGGAAGATAAGACAGACTTGCCCTTACTTTACTACACTGACACTACTTCAAGTAGTGTAGCATAGAGTTAGTGTAACATCAGCAAGAACGGTGCCAGTAATCTCATATCCACTGTGATTTATTGCTGCAAACCAAATTACCCCGACTAAATGCATATTAGTTCTGGTTTTATATAATGAACACAGGGCAGGGCTGTGTTACATCAACCTTTTGTAACTACCCATGTGATAATCCTTCACAGGTGTGTTAGTTTTCAATGAAATAGCATTTGAAAGAGCTAAAAGAGGAACACCAGGAAATAAGAGATGGTTGCTTTTGCATGACAAAGTTTACTAAGAGATTAAAGGGGTTTGGTGTGTCACACAGACAAGGGCAACAAATACATGACAATTATTTACTGTAGCAGGTTTTTCTTAGCAGTTGTAAACTGTTTTAGCTTGGGTTTTTATTTTTTTTTTCCTCCAGTTTTGGTTGAAATTCTTAAAGAAGTCCTTCCACTTCTTTTACAACCACTTCTTTCTAATTTGAGAAGTGACTGGTGAGAGACAAAACCTGAAAAGACCTTGGATAAAATTTGTGGGTTTTTTACGACTAAGCTGGTTTTCAGGAACTGTGGGCTGAAGTGGGACAGGAAAACTTTCTTCAATTTGAGAGAATTTTATGTGTGTCTAAGAGCCAAACCTAAACTCTGGATTCTATTGCGGCTTCCCCAATTGCTTAATTATTAGGTCTACGCTCAACACACTTATCTGAAAAGATCCTCATCTTCATGTGCATTTCAGAGGAACCGTACAAATGTTATAATAGCAGTGTCCAGTATATTATGCAATGGTTAGAGAACAGTAGATGTAAAAGGATTTTTTCTCCAGGCTTTCCCAAGACATAGGTTACAGCATTGTTTTGGAGATGATTTCTACATACAATTGAAACCTGAGGAGCACGCAACTCAGGAGGTGAAAGGACCCACCCCATAAATGGTGTGTGTGAGAAGTAGGTGAAAGCAGCCCAGTCTTGTGGTGATGCCCCTAAGCTCTTCCAGACCTAGCTCAACACATCGTCTTGGTTTTCCATGACACACAAGGGGGTATTTTAATTTTATTATGCTTCACCTTCCCTTACCGACTGTAAAAACCAAAATTACTTACTTCCTTGGCTCAGAGAACTGTAAAGCTTATTTTGCCTGCATTCACACCTAAGACCAGACTGGAAAAACAGATGTTTGGGTCCTTGGGACCTCATGCCAGCTAGCCTTGTGGCTAGCAGTTCAGGCTAGCCTGTTGTGGTCACCTCTGATATCCTGAACTGACACAAAATACGTATTTGTAAGTACTCCCTTCTTGAGAGAGGAATGAGAAGCAGATAGTGAACCATCCTCTATATTGTGTCATCTTCCTCTACAGCAGAACAAGCATCCTCCAGTGGGGCCTCTTTGATAATTATGTTTCAAGACCCAAGACAAGGAAACTTAAGCTAGCCTAGCTGAATCTCAGGTGTGTAGAGCAGGCTGTGGTAGCACAATCATGATGGTTAAAGAAACACAGGGGTCAGAAGATCCAGGACAGACTGTTGCTATAATGAGGCTAAAGCACACATTAAAAAAAACCAAACAAAAATCAACAAACTGGAATATCTATACTCATGCACATGCTCCAAATTGCTGTGCTAACTTTGAAACAGTCTGTAAATAGCATGAACTCACAACTGCCTGTTGGATGTATGCTTCTGGGAGTTTGCCAGCTGCCACCTCTGCAATCCAATTCCCTTAAAAGAGATTTTTCAAACATAGTCCTAGTCAAGTTGTTAATGACCTACCTAAACCATTTGTCACCATTTGAAACAACAGGTGTCTGTTTTCATGTCCATCAGAGAGAAGCAGCAGCTGCCAAAATGGCAACAATTTCTCAGTGAAGGTCAAGTAGATGATTATTAACGCAGGTCATAAAGCAGGTGAGGAGCATGACTATAACTCTGTATCAAGCCCAAAATGTATGGTGAGAAGCTGGCCTGGCCTGAGAGATTTGCTGCTCTTTGTGAGAGAGCTGTGAGCATTTTGCCAATAAAGACCTTCCTGCAGTAGACTCCATGTGGGATCAACTGAGAACACAAATTTCTCACCTTAATCATCATTTAATCAAACCATCCACGCATATTAGAGGAGGTCAGCAGTCCTAAGAAAATCAATGCAGTTCTGTTTTAATTAGATTAATGGACATAATTTTGTCTGTGTTCCTTTGATGTTACCATAAATCAGGGGAAAAAATGTTCAAGGATTTTATTTTGAAGATAAAATCTGTAATATACTCTAGGATATACATGACCTTAGCAGATCAGCAGTTTGGTGTAAGACTTGAGGGTGCCAAACTGAAAAGAGGCTGTATCAAATTTACTCCAATTTGTGTTTACTTTTTTTCTTCTAATACACTTTACAACCTGTTTGTATTTGCTAATAAATATTTTATATCATGCCTTGATTTTCTACTATAATTTCCATTATAAAGAGTAAAACAGGACTATTTACTATTTGAGTAGAGAAACAAAGAGTCAGACATGGAGCCTTTGGAGTCTGTCCAAGGAGGGCCATGAAGATGATCAGAGGACTGGAATGCCTCTCCTACAAGGACAGGCTGAGTGAATTGGAGTTGTTCAGCCTGGAGAAGAGCAGGCTATAAGAGACCTTTTTGTGGCCTTCCACTATCTCAAAGGGGTCTACAAGAAAGCTGTGGAGGGAATTTTTACAAGGTCTAGTAGTGGTGGTATGAGGAGTAATGGCTTTAAACTCAAAGAGAGTATATTTAGATTAGATATAAATAAGAAGTTTTCACTGTCAGAGTAGTGAGGCACTGGAACAGGTTGCCAAAGGGAGTTGTTTTTGTAGTTCTTTTGATACTGTTCAGATTGCTCTTAGCTGTGTGCTATTCACTGGTACCCATGTGAAACAGCAGAAATGGATAGTAGAAATGGTTGCTCCTTCACTGGAAGTGTTCAAGGCCAAGTGGGATGGGGCTTTTAGCAGTCTGGTCTAGTGTGAGGTGTCCCTGCCCATGGTACAGGTGTTGGAACTGGATAATCTTTAAGTTCCCTTCCAACCCAAACCACAGTGTCATACTGTGTCTGTTCAAGATTACGAACAAATCTTTAAATAAAATGGGATCTTCCTTCAAAGGTCAGGGTTGTTTTTTTTTTAATCTAGCCACCACAAATTTAATAGCCAGTTGTAAACTAACCATCTGTGTTCTTTGGATAGTCAACCTAATCCACCTAATTTATGTATCTGTCAGAATGGGACAGATATTCATTGTTGCTGATTGCAGTTTGATTTCACACAGATAAAGTAAGGCAGGATGAATCTCATCCTTGTGTTATAAAAAATAAAAAAGTGTTTAGTTGGGAAAAAAAAACCCAGTTGTCCTTTTTCTGCCAGGGTATCTCAAGGTCCTGTTGACTTTACGGTATTGATGCAGACTTTGTAGCAATGAACTACAGAACTACCACATAATTCAAATATTCTATTGCCTGTTCTCAGAGTTTTTAGGAGTTTATGATTGGGTTGGGTAGCTGACATACATCTTGTACCTATGCAGAGGGAAATGGCAGTGTCAGCCCAGCCTATGTGCAAGAGGAACACACAGTTCTGTGTGTTCACGTCATGCCAGTGCAAGATGTCTCTTTCAGAGAGAATGCGCTGGAGCAAGGAAAAGCAAGCACAGATTCTCTTCAAATGCTCTCAGTGTTGCCCTCTCCACGATGTACCTTAGACCACGGAGTACATAATTGAACAGAAATTCTCTTTCAATGATAACATAGTTGTTTTAATCTCTGTTCATATGGAAATGTCATTATCAAAACACGTCCTTCTTCTGTGCTTCAGCACTGATTGATGCATACCTCCCCTGTCTATCTCAACTGGAAAGTAACTAAAATATCCCGTTTGTGTTTTGCTTATGTTGACAACTTTTTGTTTTAAATTGAGAGAGGTGTTTGCCTTTTGTTTTTTATGGTAATCACTTAAAGCAATTAGAGCTGCAGACAGTCCCTTGAATTTATTTATGCTGTCATGGTGAGCTTGAGTCTTAAATTTGATGTGTTTTGTAGTACATCTCTACCTGTAACACCATTAGTTTACAAAACATACACATTCCCTGTAGTGGCTTTAACTATCTAGCAGATGCCCTACAGAACAAATTTTGGCTACGAATTCAGCCAAGACAAAGTTGCATGCAAAAGATCTCCTAAAGCCTCTTAGCTACAAGACTATCATTCAAAAGGCAGTGTTTTCTTCTCTTTTAATTCATCTAGACACCTCAACATCAGACCTTTGAGTCAAAGCTAATCTTTACATCTTTTAGAAGGAATTCAGTAATTTCATAAGGTGAGTCATGTGACCTAATTGCACTCTGCAGGGAGTGTATTTTGTTTGATTGACTGTAATAGAAGAAGGTTGAGATGACAAGCCAGCCCTGACATCAATTTTTTGGATTCCTAGATTAGTGAGTATCAGTCTTGCCTGGGTTTTGTTTCAGACATTTAAAGTACTTATTCATGCCACAGAATGGTAAATAAGATTGCCTAAGTCTAATATAAAAATGAAACTATTAAAATTTCTTAAAACTAATTCAGAACCTGGCACTTATGGCAGAGAGGTCATGTTACAAATTGATGACACAGGAAGGTGTTTCTAGTAAGTCTTGGGCTCTAACTACTCTAGTGTTTTTTATTGAAAGACATCAGACTTTGTAGGGAGCCTTGGCAAAATAGTACTTTGGCTTGCCAACTTACATAAAAATATTTTATTCATGATTGTTTAACTTAGTGATAGTAACTTAGAGAATATTTGTTTACACACTGAGGCCACTTGTACCAAATGCTGGCAGTATTTGAGGTGATTATTTTTATTGCTACAGTGTCTTTATGTGGAACTACATGTTCACAAAACTTTTTCAAATTAATTATTTTTATTGAGGATTTGCTTCTTACACAGTGTATGAAACAAGTGCTCTGAGCAAGAGTTCAAATCTGAATGTGCCTTTGTCCTGTGGGAAGCAGGGTTGCTCAGTGAGCTGGATTGTACTTTAGTTGTTGGGCATAAATCCAGCCTCAGAGCTGTGCTAAACTAACTGACAGTAGATACTGGATTTTGTGTGGACGGATGATAAAAGAAGGATTTCTCATCCCCAGAGTGTGTCTCTTCACTCGCTTCCTGGAAACCACCCTCATTTTGCTACCACTTCTGTTGGCAATAGTCCAGCTGGGAAGTTTCTTCCATTTGAAGAATTCGTTTGGGTTGAATGCAGAAAGGATCAAATTTTTTAGATCCTTATAATGAAAAATAATTCCAGAACATAAGATAGGATCTGAATGTATGTCTTCATTCTGTCATTTTATTTTGTTAAATGGTACTCTCATAATAAACTATTTCCTTGCTTAGCACCATCAGTGAAGCACCACACTCTTCTACCAAGTTCTTCTTAGTAAGAACTTCGTGATATCCTGTTGTGTATCCACTGTTGTCCTTTAGTAAGCTCAGATATTCCACTTTCTAAGTATGTTAAGTCCAGAATTTGTAGATGAGATCTTGGTTACACCAAAGAGGATTTAATTTGACTTTAGTGTTGTTAAGCACCAGAGTCTTGTGTGGATCTGCAGGTCTGTCTGTGAGATACATTCAAGAAACTCATTAGTTGGTTCATTCTCAGAGCTTGTGTAGTTCTTCAGAGTTCCACCAATAACAGTGAAGAAACAAATTACTTAGCACAGTGTATCTTGTACTGTCCAAAGCTCATGTTCGGGTACTTAGGAAGAAGTATTGGTGGTTAATAATTATCCTTAGTGATAATGTGCAACCAGACTTCCCTTAAAACCAAGGGCTTCCTAACTTTGGGCAAGGTAGCAAGGGCACGAGCAGGACTTGGAGTTGAAGAGAGTTGACATCCCTTTGATGGATAACAAACATCTTTTGAGGCTTGATTTCCTTCTGGAAACATAGTGTTTTGGTAGACAAGTATACTGTGACAAAATGACACTTCAGAAATCTTATTCCATTAGTGCTTTCTTTCCTAATTCCCTCTACTCTTATTTGAACACTTTTTACTTAAATCCTTTGCTGAAAACCAAAACCTACAATAAGAATTACCTAAAACAATCCACCAATTCACAGTGTCCACGCTTTACAGTCAGCACATGATGGAATTACTTTTGAAGAAATAAAATGCTACCTGTGTTTTGCAATTTAACCTCAATTCAAGAAAGCACTCACACAAGAAGTCCTATTCTACTGAAAGCAGTGCTTCAGATGGTGCTTCTTGTTAACAGTGGCTTGATTCCTCTCTTCGGTGTGAGACTTTTGCCTGAATACATGTTTAAGGAGTATGATTTGAAAGATCAGATGAACATTTTACTATCTGAAAACAAAGTACTATGTATTACATGCTTTTGTTATATAGGTAGCTGTCATTTTAAAAGCCCATTTTGTAGCCAAAGGTTCCATTCGCAAAAACACTTTCAGCAGCTTGTGCATATCATTAAGCTTCCTAAAATCACCAAAACTGCCTACCTTTTTATTGATATCTATTTGTTTTAGAGAGCATCTGAGCTCTCTGTAATTGGAGAAATATGAAGTTTACACGTGAATATAAAGTGATGGTAATGGTCAAAGTGATTTGAGATTTTGGCAGCCTAATGTGAAATTTTACAAAATACAAAATGAAACGGTTATGTCTTCTCATCAATAATGCATGCATCTGTTCAGATGGAAGACATAACTTTCAAAATTTGCCTCCTTAAGTTTCAAGGTAATTATAATGCTCTGGCAGCTTCTTGTTTCTTCTCAATAATTTATCAGTTTATGAAAAATACATTTTGTCTCCTTCTCCACTCCAATGCTGGCAATTCAATTACAGGTTAGGGAGAATATAGTCCAAAGTCTTGCCGTTGTTAAGCATTTCATACAAATACGTAGACCTAAAATATTAATCTGTTTGCTATCATTCCATGGTTGCAACCAGTATCCAGCAACCTGCATCTTCTCTGTGTGTTGCTGAGATTCTATCACTCATTTTCTCCATTCTCTATCTAAATGTTTTTCCTGTTGTGGTTCACAGTGTCATGGAGGGAAGCAGTGAATCTCTGCTTTAAGTACACTGCTAAAGTTGGCAAGGACTAAAATCTTACTGTATTTGATTATAAGAATTCCTGTATCTTTCTGTTGTTGAAAAATTTTCTTTAAGAATGAAATTAAATGGGCAATGACATATGTCATTTTTAAACTAAGCCAGGAACCTCTCGGAACAGTATTTGGTAACATTTTGGTTACCATTTCAAGATTATAGCACATTGAAGCAAAACAACCATTCTTGGAAGTCTCTGTTATGAGCAGAACTCTTGTGTATTATTCAATACAATTATTCAATGTGTTCAATCTGTTATTTATACTTCTAGCAGATCACATATATAGCATTGAACATAAGGCAATGCAGTTTTATTTGAATGTTTTATCTACTTATATCAGCTGTGGGGCCAGGTGTTGTGTTAGGAAGCAATAATTCAATTTTGTGTTCAGGTTCCTCAACTTTACTTAATGCCTTGTGACAACTCGATAGTTCTGCATAACAGTTCAAAACACAGCAGTAGAGCTAATTTCCAATATAGGCATTCCACTGCCAGGTTTTGTAGGAAAGGTATAGAATTTTGTTCTTATTTTTGAAATTTTGAAGGGAAGAGTTAACAGCTATATCCCTAATCTGGGAGCTCTACAGATGTATGGGTGCCTGTATTGCATTCTATGCCAACATATGCTCATATTTGTGTGTATATATTAATACAACATATCTGTATACATACACATAATCAGAACACACATACTTACATATACAGAGATATTTTTGTGCAGTATGTGACAGCAACACATCAAAATGTAATTCGTGTTCTGGTGAGTGGAAGAGAAAAGCTGTACAGAGATGGGGAGTATAGTCCATTAAAGTGTCATTCTTGTGTACATGTGGAGTTATCTGTAGCACATTGGCTGGAAATATTTACCTCTCTCTGAGCTTGCTCATATGGTTTAAATGATTATTATATGAGTCCATTTCTTGGCCAAGTGTGGCTTCTTTGCTACTCCATGCAAATGAGAGCTGTGAATTTAACTACAATGGCCACCTACAAGAACAAGGAAAATTTGTGGCTATCCAGAGGCAGTACCTTTCATTACAAGTTTAAAGACTCCCAGGAGATTGGGGCTTCTCAACAGGCAACAACAACTGAGCATGAAGCTGACATTCCTGACACAGTATGAGTTAGACACAGCTCCTGTAAGGATTGCTTTTTTCTTTAGTAGCACATTGCAGCTTGACTAGGACTGAGCCAGTGTCTTTCACTTTGTTTATTATCAGAAGGAATTTTGTTATGTAGGAATAATAACTCATCCATTTAAAAACACAGCAGTCTTTTAATCAGATTCATGTAAGCATAACAATAACATTTTAAACTGTTTGATTCCTAGATGAATTGCACATGGTAGCTGTCAGGAAAGGTTTCTGAAAGGAGGCAGATACTCTTGGCCTGTGCTGCTTCAAAACTCCATTAGAAACCTGATTCTGACTGCAGATACCATGATGTGAATGACATACAAAGAAAAGAAAGTCTATCATTTAAGGTCCTTCTTTTTGTTTCACAAAGAGTCACTGCAGCAGCAGAAGCCTGGAATCTGATCTGTTTTTGTGATCTCCTGCGCTTGAGTAAGAACTGTTATGATTACAGAGGAGGAAAATACAGGCACAATGAAAAAGCGGATTTTAGAGTAAGCATCTGTCTCGGTTTGGGATGACAAGTACCAAATTCTTTCAATTTAGAGGCCTTCAGTCAAGAGATTTGGGAAAAAAGGAACAACAATTATTTATTATAACAGTAAGAAACACTAACAGTACACTCAAAACAACCAAACAAAAGAAGATTCCAGGGACCCCAACAGAGTCCACCTGACAGTTAGG